>CM077186.1:39984688-40002188 GCA_039654105.1 Coreius guichenoti
GTGTTTTCATGATTCACTGATGTTCAATTTTGGTTTCGGATGAAGATGAGGTTGAGCCGGTGTCTTCACAGTGCATTTGAGTCTGTGTGTGTGCGTGTGTGTGCGTGTGTGCGTATGTGTTCACCCCCCCTCCACCATCTGCTGCCATTGTGATTCCACAGGACCTTCATCCTCCCGATGGATCGTTCCAAGGCTGAAGCTCTAATGTAGCCACAGCGTTTGACTAACCTTAATCTAGTGTGTCTCGCCCTCCCGCTCCACCAATACACACATCTCTCTCTCTCTCTCTCTGCACAACCTCTATTTCCTCTGTAAACCTGTGGCTCTCACTCGCTCCATCTTCCTCTGTGTATCTAATTTATAGGTCAGTTACAGACACACACACACACACAGCGAGCGTCTCTCTGGGTTTCTATTCCTGCACGTACCGAACACACAACATTGGCTCGATGTTGACGTGATGTCAGCGGGCGGCCGAACGAGCGGGCGTGGCTCACAGCGCACAAACACTGAAGAAAACACACAGAGACACGAGGAAGAGCTGATCAGATTCAATGAAACGTGAATGTGTGTGGATGTATGCATATATATATATATATATATATATATATATAGATAGATAGATAGATATACGTGTGTGTGGGTGTGTGTGCGTGCATGCATGTAGACACGTGTATAAACACGTCAGTGTATAGAGAATATAGCGGCGGCCGTGAATAAGACGGATGTAATTCCTCTATACGCTGACCTCAATCTGCAGACAAAGCCTTTTAAAACGCCCGTGTCCTGATACACACACATAATCAGCTGTTTACCGCTGCAAAAACACTGTTTACTCTTCGTCACGCAGCTCATTTACTCCGTCAGTCATGGCCATTATGATAATGAGTATCTTCTGATGCTGTTGTGAAGGTTAGTGAGTAAAACAGATACAGTAGCAGTCAGCGTCTGTGTTATTCCACATTACAGATTAAACTCACTACAGCGGATCCTCGGGACGTTTGCCTGCGGTTACTAGAGAAACACAATCATGCCGAGACGAGATGTTTAATTACATAATGATATTTGCACACGTCTCAGACACTAAGGCCCTATCACACACCCGACGCCAGACGCGACGCCAGTGTGTTCTGCTAGTTTCAGCCCGACGCAGTTCTCATGTTCACGTCCAGCTCCACGTTGTTTAAATATCAAATGCACTGGCGCATCTGTTCACCCATGGGCGTCTGGTCTAAACCAGGTGTGTGTTCAGGAGCATTGTTGGAGCGTTGCTATTGTGAGGAACTGAAAACGACTGCGCCATTGACCAACACACACCTGCTCTAAAGTCAATAGTGCAGTATTTGTGTGTTATTTAAAGGGTGTGTTAGTAATATGAGCCTATAGGCGGAGCACAACACACACACACTCTGATTATAACACAGGGACGAGCAGCAGCACACACACACACTCTGCTTATTACACACAGGGACGCGCAGCAGCACACACACACACTCTGATTACACACACAGGGACGCGCAGCAGCACACACACACACTCTGCTTATTACACACACAGGGACGCGCACCAGCACACACACACAATCTGCTTATTACACACACAGAGGACGCGCAGCAGCACACACACACACTCTGATTATTACACACACAGGGAAGCGCAGCAGCGCACACGCACACACACACACTCTGATTATTACACACAGAGGACGCACAGCAGCACACACACACACACTCTTATTACACACACAGGGAAGCGCAGCGGCACACACACACACTCTGCTTATTACACACAGGGACGCGCAGCAGCACACACACACACACACACTCTGCTTATTACACACAGAGGACGCGCAGCAGCACACACACACACACACACACACGTTTAAATATTAAAATAAAGGATTCCTCTCTGGAGAAGCGTTCAGTCTCTCCTCATGTAAACAGTGAATCCGCTCATGGTGTGAGCACAACTGGCTTTTAAAGGGAAAGGGAGATGAGACTCTGATTGGTTTACTGCACGTTACGCCCAAAACACACCCATGACTCATTAAGAGACGAGGCACAACCCTTTTGGACCATGAGCCGGGAGCGCCGACCGTTTGTCCCGTCGTTAAACTAGCAAAAGTGGATTCAGACACGCCCGAAGAGCTCCTGCGCCGTGAGCTCAGATCAGTGACATAGGGCCCACAATCATCAAATCTAGATGGTTAAAAGGTGAGACGTAAAGAACGGTCTGATATTTAACTTGAGATCATGCCGTATGTAGACACACACCTAATGAGTTATTACAGCTTTTCAGCTCGATGGTTTAATGCTCTTGGATTCGACACGTTTCAGGAGACACATCAAGACACATTTACTGGAGAAGAAGCAAAATGACTGAAGATATTAAGAGTGAAAAATGAAGTGAGTTTGTGCTTAAAACAAGAACAAATATCTGCCAATGGAGTCAGAGAAATGAACTTGTTTTTCCTTTGAATTTGGTTTATTTTTCTGATTTATTTTTGATTATTCTTAATATCTTCAGTATTTTTTTTCTCCAGTAAGTGCATCTTGATTTATATTTGTGCTGGAAAACAAGACAAACATACTAAGCACAAATATATATTTTTTCTGTGTTAAACAGTCTGAACATCAGACATATTTACTTGCTTAACAGGTTTAATTGTTTCTCCTTTAAACAATCGTTCATTCAATTCATGAGATTCAAGTGTCGTGGCTTTTGAAACGCATCTTCACAGATAAAGGCAGCAGCAGGTGTGTGTGTGTGTGTGTGTGTGTGAATATTCACACGTCTCAGTCTCACGCAGGAATCTTCTTATGTACATGCGGGCGGCTGCAGGATTGTGTCGGTGAAGTCGGATGCGGTGAAGCTCCAACACGTCTAATTGTCAGGAGTGACGTCTCATGAAATTCAAATGTGCAACGCCTGTGTGAGATTTGTTCCGCCGGCGATTTGCCTCTGAGCAACCTGTGAGGAAAAGAGCCATTAAAAACAGGCCGCTTTTGAGATTGAATCCATTTCAATTCTATTTTAATAATATTTGGACTCTGGCACCACACTATTAGATGCAAAATATCACAGCAAGAGTCATTTATGGTAAAGAAAGAAGCACAATGAGAACATTTAACAAACAGGTTAATTGATTACATTAAAGGATTAGTTCACTTCAGAATGAAAATGTCCTGATAATTTACTCACCTCCATCTCATCCAAGATGTTCATGTCTTTCTTTCTTCAGTCAAAAATAAATTCAGTTTTTTGAGGAAAACATTTAAGGATTTTTCTCCACATAATGGACTTCAATGGCAACCAACGGTTGAAGGTCCAAATCAATGCAGTTTCAGAGGAAGGGCTTCAGAGGCTCTGCACGATCCCAGAGGAGGAATAGGGTCTTATCTAGACAAACCATCAGACAATTAAAAAAAAAAAAAACTTTTTAACCACAAATGCTCGACTTCGGTGTTGTTCTTCTTCACGCCGTATGACGTCATCACGTCGGAAAGGTCACGCGTGATGTAGGTGGAAGTACCGACCCAGTGCCGAAAAACTCCATCTCATGTTCTCCTCCAACTTTAAAATTGTCCGACATCGTTGTTTTACCTTTATTTTTGTAAAGGGCGTTTGATTTAGTCTTTGCACGTTCATTTTAACACTGGGTCGGTACTTCCACCTACGTCACACGTGACCTTTCCGACGTGATGACGTCATGCGCCGTGAAGAAGAACAACACCAAAGTTGAGCATTTGTGGTTAAAAAGTATTTATTTTTTTAGAAAATGTCCGATGGTTTGTCTAGATAAGACCCTATTCCTCGTCTGGGATTGTGCAGAGCCTCTGAAGCCCTTCCTCTGAAACTGCATTGATTTGGACCTTCAACCGTTGGTTCCCATTGAAGTCCATTATGTGGAGAAAAATCCTGGAATGTTTTCCTCAAAAAACTGAATTTATTTTCGACTGAAGAAAGAAAGACATGAACATCTTGGATGAGATGGGGGTGAGGAAATTATCAGGACATTTTCATTTTGAAGTGAACTAATCTTTTAATGACGGACAGTAGGTTTATTAGACTGCTGTCACTTTAAGGCCGAATGCACGGATCCAATACACTGATACACATCCTTTATTCTCCCAACTGTTTACGTTCACTTAAGACATAATTTGAGTTTATGTGAATAGTCGCCAGAATGGACATTTTGACATCATTTTGTGCGAAAAGATACAAAAGAGAGAGTAATTCAGTACTCGTGCGCTGTCTGAGAGGCGGCTTTCTGTGTGCCAGAGAACCGGACTGAGCTGAGCTTATTTATCCATATGTCTGCTCTTTTCTTTCTCCCAGACGATTACATTGTTATATACAATTATATAATGTTTTATAATCACATTAACTAGCAACTTCATCCACTAACTAACCACAAACAAACATCTTCAACACAACATCTATTGGTTCAACACAACAAACGTCTGTCAGATGTTTTGTTTATGTTTGATATTGTCTCTAATACTCAAGGTGGTGCTTTTGGCCGTTTCCAGGGATGCATGAATATAAATTATGGTATAAAAATATATTAGCACTGTCCAAAGATTCGAATGATTAAAGATATTAATTTGTCAGACTGTGTGCGTGGCACTGAGCGTTTGTGAATGAATAAAGAGAGGCAGATTTCCGCTCGCTATTCATCTCATTTCACACTCGTTTCTATTTTAATCCCATCAAACAAGCGAACAGATTCTCTATTTCTCAAAAGAATCCGCCTGAGCCTGTTGTTCATCCACAACATTTATTTATTTTCAGTGGAGTCACTGCAGTAATTGCCATCCTAATTATATTACTGATATATGCTGTATCATATCAGTTAATGGGAATATTTCTGGTTCTTTCTGTGAGATCTGATGACATTCAGACATTTTCAAGTGTCCAAATGCAGCATGAGAACCATCTGAACCCTGAGAAACTCCATTTGTCCAGGTTGTGTCCTCTTTATGGCTCTTTGAAGTACATTAACAATGAGATAAAAATCTTTTTCTTGCAGTGAGTTCAGGACAGCTGATCATGCCACATGTCTTTAAATGTGCTTTGCTAAATAAACTGTATGAAATGGTTATGTTAACAGCTCTATATACTATATATCATAGATGTTTTGATGAAGGAAGACTCTCTTTCCAACATGAAAATTAATCCGTTAGAGCCGTGTCATTTCTCAGCGGTGTCGTACAGTAGACGCATGAAAGAGCCGCTTTAAAACATCAAACAGACCGAGAGGAAGAGGCTCTCCTGAGACCAACAATGAGAGTGAAGTTAAAAAGAAAGAAGCGCCCCTCAGATCTTCCCTTTAGCAGAGAAAAACCAGATGTGTGACGGCATTTTGTCATCTTAGAGAGAGACTCCTTCAGAAAGCCCAGATAAGAGGAGTGTGTAGCCAAGGCCATCAGCGTTAGAAACCAATATTCTCCAGTCCATTAAACGTCTCAAGTGATGGATGGCTTTAACACACTTTTATGTGTTTGTAACAATTGTAAAACATTGAATTTATTTGTCTCTGTGGAAACATAACATCACTTCTCTTACTGTGTGGATTTTAAATGGTTGATCTGCTGAGAGTTTTTTGGCATGGAGTGTTTCATCTAGGTTAATTCATCAGCAATAGAATCAAATAGATTAAGATATCTGCCCTGATCTGGAAACCATATTTAGCATTTTGGTGAAAATGATCTTTTGGTGTTCAAATAAATGCACATTCTCTGGCCCTGTTTACAGCTGGTATTAAGATGCGTTTTGGTTGATCGGATCACAAGTAGATGAGAAAGACACATTCCTGTTTACACCTGGTGTTTAAATCCGTCTCTTTTGTCCACTTTCAACCACTTCTGTCCTGATATCTTAGAGGGGAGGGTCTATTGACTATCTAAAGCGTAACTTACATATGAACTAATTGGAGACGTTGGAAAGACATACAGGGAGTATCAGCTTTAGTTTCTGCTCTGACAACCACAAGACCAGCCGAACGCTATGAGTGTGTGTTAGAAACACTCAAATCTTCAAACCAAACTTGGGTCTTCAGTCAACAAAGTCTAAATCCCGACTGGCTAGCATGCTTCCCATAATGTTTATGCTTAGGTCAGTAGGCGGAGAGTGGGGGGTCTTTTAGTGGCTGTTCCAGTGCATTTGACCACATGAGCGTCTACACTACGAAAGCAATCCTGTCGAATGCGCTTTACTTCTGGAAGTGGTTGAAAGTGGACAAGCTCAAAAAATTTTTAGACCCTGTTTACTCCTGTATTTAGCGTCATCCACTTGTGATCCGATCGACGCATCTTAATCCAGCTGTAAACAGGGACTCCTTCAGATATCAAGACAGTGGTTTTATCTGTATCTATATTGAAGATTAATCCAACAGTCTTCAAATACCCATTTTTAGCACTGGTGTACAGCACTTAAAGGTGTGGTCACATTAGCGACATTTCAGTTAAATTTTACGTGCAAATGTCAGAGTCAATAGCCTCGTGGGCAGCTCTCCGACATAAAGTGCGATTGCCCTTCGGTTGACCTGAGATTGAGTTCCGGCTCACAGACCTTTCCCAAGATTGAGTCCCGGCTCACAGACCTTTCCTGAGATTGAGTCCCGGCTCACAGACCTTTCCCAAGATTGAGTCCCGGCTCACAGATCTTTCCCGAGATTGAGTCCCGGCTCACAGACCTTTCCTGAGATTGAGTCCCGGCTCACAGACCTTTCCCAAGATTGAGTCCCGGCTCACAGACCTTTCCTGAGATTGAGTCCCGGCTCACAGACCTTTCCTGAGATTGAGTCCCGGCTCACAGATCTTTCCCGAGATTGAGTCCCGGCTCACAGACCTTTCCCGAGATTGAGTCCAGGCTCACAGACCTTTCCCGAGATTGAGTCCCAGCTCACAGAACTTTCCCGAGATTGAGTCCCGGCTCAAAGACCTTTCATGAGATTGAGTCCCAGCTCACAGACCTTTCCTGAGATTGAGTCCCAGCTCACAGACCTTTCTCGAGATTAAATCCCGGCTCACAGACCTTTCCTGAGATTGAGTCCCAGCTCACTGATCATTCCCAAGATTGAGTCCCGGCTCACAGACCTTTCCCGAGATTAAGTCCCGGCTCACAGACCTTTCCCAAGATTGAGTCCCTGCTCAAAGACCTTTCCCGAGATTGAGTCCCGGCTCACAGACCTTTCCCGAGATTGAGTCCCGGCTCACAGACCTTTCCCGAGATTGAGTCCAGGCTCACAGACCTTTCCCGAGATTGAGTCCCAGCTCACAGACCTTTCCCGAGATTGAGTCCCTGCTCAAGGACCTTTCCCGAAATTGAGTCCCGGCTCAAAGACCTTTCATGAGATTGAGTCCCAGCTCACAGACATTTCCCGAGATTGAGTCCCAGCTCACAGACCTTTCTCGAGATTAAGTCCCGGCTCACAGACCTTTCCTGAGATTGAGTCCCAGCTCACTGATCATTCCTGAGATTGAGTCCCGGCTCACAGACCTTTCCCAAGATTGAGTCCCGGCTCACAGACCTTTCATGAGATTGAGTCCCTGCTCAAAGACCTTTCCCTATCCCGCCCCCTCACTCTCCCACTTCGCTTCCTGTCTACTCTACACTATCCTATCGCAATAAAGGCAAAAACGCCTTTAAAAAATATTTATGTGCAAAGCCAGGTCCATTGTATGAAGCACAGCTCACACAGAAGTCACTTTCAAACCAATCAGCTTTCTGTTGATCAGCGCACCAAATTCTCGCAACCAATTTGAGCATGAGTGAAATGTGTGTGTGGAACTTTTCCATCCTAGCGTGAAACTCCTGAATGTATGGGTTCCTATTACAAAGACTGCTTTTCGCCCACTAAATTTCAACGAGCAATGGGAAATGTGACCGTACCTTAAGTTAGGATAGAAGTGCATTGTTGTCCATCAACGTTCTAGACACACAGGTGAACTTTGGAAATTGGATTATGTTAGTACCCTAATGTGTAAACCATTGTGAAACTCTCTTCGCAGGGGTGATCCGCGAGACGTACCACAGAGAGCGCGATCAGATGGTTCCCGTGACTCTCCTGGCCATCGCCGTCATCCTTGCCTTTGTCATGGGCGCCATCTTCTCTGGCATCGTCGTCTACTGCGTGTGCGACCACCACCGGCGGCGTGACTTTGAGCTGCCCGGCCGCAAAGACAAGGAGTCCGTTCAGTCCAGACGAGGCTCCATGAACAGTGTCACCAAGCTGACGGGGCTGTTCGAGACGCAAACCAAGGATGGCCGTCCAGAGGCCATTCTGACCCCGATCATGCACAACGGCCGTCTGACCAATGGCAAGATGCTAATCAAAGCTGACCAGCACCCGGATCTGACCGCCCTTCCCACGCCCGAATCCACACCCATGCAGCCACGGCGCAAGCCCAGCCGGGGCAGCCGCGAGTGGGAGCGCAACCAGAACCTGATCAACGCCTGCACCAAAGACTTGTCCTCCATGGGCACTCCGGTCATCCCGACAGACCTGCCGCTGCGGGCGTCTCCGGGCCACATTCCCAGCGTGGTGGTGCTGCCTCTGCCCCAACATCAGCAAGCCTACCAGCATGAGTACGTGGAGCAGCCCCACCGCGGAGACCTCGTGGACGACCAGGCCGCCACACTGGAGTACAAGGCCCTCAAGAGCCCGTGCCACGGTCTGGGCCTGGCGGACGGCGAGGGAGCGCCGCCGCGTGTCCCCCAGCGAGAGGCGTCTCTGAGCGCCGTGGTCCCGCCAGCCGTCCCGCAGATGGGCAAGAGGCTGGACGTGCATTCTTCCATGTACGGCCGCGGCTATCCCATGAGCTCTGGCCTCAAGAAACAGCACAACACCAACTCGTCCAACTCATCCCACATGTCCAGGAACCACAGTTTCCGTGTGGAGACGCCGCCGCCCGCCCCGCAGCGGGTGGACTCCATGCACGTCACCTCCCCGCCGCCAGTCCTTGGCCTGTCGCGCCACCCCAGCCTGAGCTCGTACGGCTCTCTGCCGCGCTGCGGCTCCAGGCAGCTCAAGCCTGACGTCCCTCCCAAACCCTCACTGGTGTCCCTTTCCACGAAAGTCAAATCCGGTGACTCCTGCACATAATGCGGAATAAAAGACGGGGAACATTTAAAGTGCGTCTGCTTTGTACAGCTGTGTACAGGAAATGCAACTCACTTTTTCCTTTCTTTTGTTTTTGGGTTTTGTATATTTTTTAATACGTACATGTCGAGCTCAGGCTGATAGTGCCCGTTCCAAGAGGGCAAACATCTGCTCCCGAAAGGAGGAACTCTTGAAGGTTTGGCTAGAGTTCCGTCCGCCGTGTTGCAGCTGATGTTTGTTTTCTGCCAAAAGCACATCGGAGACAGGCGCAATTGTTCAGTCCTGAAGCTACGAGGTGTCTCGCCCCGGTTATCAAGCACTTGAACGAGTTCAGACTGGAGTTTACAATGGAAAACTGTGAAGAGCCGCCGCCTGTCTCAGTGTTACTGTTACTGGACAAAGCAATCGAGTTCTGCCTTCGTGCAAGAGTTCAAAACGTCTACTGAAACTGTTGACTAAATAACACGTGACTGTTAATACTAACAGCAGGTTGTATTTATTTTTTAATAAAGTGCTTTTGCAGAAAGAGCATCTCTTTTAGGCTCAAATGAGACGCGAATGATCTTTTTAATTTGAATTAATCAAGTGTGAAATTATTTAAAGTCATTAAACTGGAGCCAGTACTTCTGTCCACTAACTCTTGGGACGTTGCTAAGCAAACTCAGAGACGATGGAAGCCTCCGTATGGAAGGAATATTTCTCGAGCCGTGCCAGAGGGGCTTGTGGGTAGAGCTTACAGCCCGCAGACAGGAACTCCTGAATCTCACCTCTTCATCTGAAAGCCGCCGGTCGATCACCGAGTGCCATTCTCGCTCGCGTCTGCATGACGTGGAGGAAAGTAAAGGATGAGCCGCACTTAAGACGCTTGGTTTATGCTTTCAAACGTATCGTTTTCTCGTCCTGTCCACACACACACACACACACACACGGGCCTTTTGTTGAATCATTTCGTTTTTAAACAAGCCTGTTTTTCTCCTTCCACCTGTAAATTTGTGCCTTACACCCCTGAGTAGTGAAGCGTTTGTTAGCTGTTAACTGTCGTAGTTCTTATAATGACGTTCGTTTCCCTCGTTTGATTAAAAAAAGAAACAAAAAAACTACGTAATTGAAGAATGTAGGTGTTGTCGTCGTCGACTCTGGTCCCTTTGCTAACCACAAATGACTTTGTGCTTGATTTCTGATTGTGCCAATGAAACGTTGGAGTCGGCCCTCTTGTTGTGCTGGAAGAATGTTGTTTTTTGCTTTTGTTTTGTTCGTCCTTCTTTTTTTTTTACTTTTCACAAAGTCAGATGATGTTTTTACACTGTTTGTAGATGAATTGATGTGTATCTGTGGATCTGGCTGCTTCGAGGCAATAAGAGAAAAACACGTGAACCAATCAGATATGATGTTTCTCCCAAACACACACGAGTTTCTAATGTATATGATCAAACACAGTTTTTAGGCAGTGAATACAGGCTGGCTCCTGTGTAGATATGCACTCCAATAATATTAGGAAACAGATTAATGTTTTCAATGTTTGTGACAGATTCCGATTAATATAATTTTCTAGCTCTATTGTTGTGATGTAATATGAGGGATTGTTATTTAATATTTTGACACACTTTATTGAACTTGGCGTCCAGGAATCTCTAGTTTGGGCTTTGTAGATGTTGAATTCACTCGCACGTCTGAGACGACTCTAAATCGTGCCGTCGGAATATATTCTCTCCGGAGATCACGGAGCCGCACGTCTCCCGTGCCGGTGCCTTCGGTCCGTCACCCTCCAGACGCCCCTGGACTGTGGAAGTGGAGGTTGTACTCTTGTATGGTTTGGTCACCGGCCCTCTCCCACATCTGATTCACAGCTAAATGTATGTTGTAAAGAAATTCTCTTTAATAAATGGAAAAAGTAATAAAAACATTTCAGATTCTTGTCACAGAGCTTGTGTTGTTTGTCAGAGTCTTCCCAGCAAACAAAAACATGTTCTAAGAACGTTCCCATTACTTATGAAAACGTTATATATCACGTCGTTTTTTAAATGTTTTAAAAACGTTGTTGAGAACATTCCATTCCATCATCTTCATGAGAACGTTACTTTTGATTTTTCTCTGAACATTCTGAAATAATCAGTAACATTTAAAAATGTTTCAGAAAAAGTTTTATGAACAGTTTTTGTGCTAACGTTTTGACAACATTAAAGACCAGATAACATTGAACGGACGTTCTATTAACGTTACTGGAAGAACGTTTGCTCATAACTGTGAGAGAACGTTCCCTGTCGGTTGGCTCTCATCAGAAGAGTGACGGCTGAAACGTGAGTCCGGCTGTTTCACGCTATGATGAGCTCTTTTACCAGGTGCCGTCACATGAGGGTTGGCACCTCCGCAGCAAAGACTCGATTGTTCCACATCTCGAACCGTAAATAAACATGGAGATAAGAATCGCTCTGGAGCCGTGTGGCGTCTACACGTCAACGATGATAGATTAAATGTTTCTGGGGCATGAAAGGTCTCAGGTGTCCTGTTGCTTTGTCTCAACATGCCCTCGTCTTCACTGTTTGTCCATACAATATATGTATAACAGTAACTTTATAGGTTACTAACTACGCACTTTGTGTTCTGTAAATAGAGCCTGAACCAACAATGGCTCTGACCTCCAGAAGCTCGCGCTGCAGATCAGCAGTGAACGCCACACAGCCTGTAATGGGGAAACGGGCTTAGAGCTGTAATCCCGAGCCTCGCTCCATCGGATATCTGCTAATGACCATCACTGTGCGGTCAGACTCGTGTAGTTGAGTGAGAAACATTACACCAGCTGATGAATTGATGTGAGCCGATGACTAAAGCTCGAGACACACAGATATTAATTTAGTTTTTAATCCAAGCGCTACATTATGTGTGTTTATAATGTGAATAGTCTCATTAGAATAAATCATATTCATAACCCATGACATTTCTCTCTCAAGATGTTTCATGTCCAAACTCTGTTCATACGAGGCATCTAAAGTCAATAGTGCAGTATTTTTGTGTTATTTAAAGGGTGTGTTAGTAATATGAGCCTATAGGCGGTGCACACACACACACTCTGCTTATTACACACACAGGGACGTGCAGCAGCACACACACAGGGACGCGCAGCAGCACACACACACACACACACGTTTAAATATTAAAATAAAGGACTCCTCTCTGGAGAAGCGTTCAGTCTCTCCTCATGTAAATAGTGAATCCGCTCATGGTGTGAGCACAACTGGCTTTTAAAGGGAAAGGGAGATGAGACTCTGATTGGTTTATTGCACGTTACGCCCAAAACACACCCATGACTCATTAAGAGATGAGGCACAACCCTTTTGGACCATGAGCCGGACGCGCCGACCGTTTATCCCGTCGTTAAACTAGCAAAAGTGGATTCAGACACGCCCGAAGAGCTCCTGCGCCGTGAGCTCAGATCAGTGACATAGGGCCCACAATCATCAAATCTAGATGGTTAAAAGGTGAGACGTAAAGAACGGTCTGATATTTAACTTGAGATCATGCCGTATGTAGACACACACTTAATGAGTTATTACAGCTTTTCAGCTCGTTGGTTTAATGCTCTTGGATTCAGACACGCCCGAAGAGCTCCTGCGCCGTGAGCTCAGATCAGTACAATAGGAAATCTATCCTGTGAAAACCGTTTTGAAATTGGACATTGCTTTGCCATGGGAACTTTAAAACCTTTCAGCGGCTCAATTTTTGTGATGTCAACTTATGTCGTTGGACATACGGCTTTGACTAAAAAAAATGGTTAGTTGTATTTGCTTTACTGTAAACTTAACCTTCCATTTTTTGAAGTGCGATTCCAAAGCATTCATGAACTACAAGCGTTTCAGTTCAGATCTGCTCAGTTATAATACATGGTGTTTTGCAGACTAGCGTTTGATCATGTGACGTTCTCAAAGCCGCGGGACCTCCAGCGTGGAGTAAATCCCTGGGCCGTGGCGCTCTGGGATAAAGAGGCTGGCATCAGGATCACTACATGCTCTACTTTGCCTCAGCTTGTAAAACTCTTGGGCATAAAGAGCGTGAGTTTGCTGAAGTGATACGAGCCGCTGAAATCCCTCCAACCACAACAGAGAGCGCCTGGATGAGCCTGTGCCAACGTGTGTGAGCCTTCAGATGTTCCTGGAGCTCACGATCACACACACTTCTCTCTGTTGCTGGAGTGTTTCTGCGTCTGCGCTGAAGGTAGTGTCGTTGTCTCCAGAGAATCCTGAAGGAAGCTTCCCTTGAGTCCGCTCTGTTCAATCCCAGAATGCCCGTCACTTCTGCCGCTCATTCTGACCAGCGATTCTCAAGCGCTTTCATCAGCCGAACCCTTTGAGCTCAAAGATTGACTGGAAGAGATTAATAAACACATCCTCACACACTGGTGTGGCCTTTTAAATAAATGTTTCTATGAGTGTGAGTGTGAGTGTGTGTGTGTGTGTGTGAGTGAGTGTGTGTGTGTGTGTGAGTGTGTGTGTGTGTATGTGTGAGTGTGTGTGAGTGTGAGTGTGAGTGTGTGTGTGTGTGTGTGTGTAGATCTGCAGGGATCAGCTGTGCCGGAGGAAGACGCTCATCTCATCTCAGAGCTGAAGGTCAGATGGTCGTCCAGGTTTGGAGCACCGATGGATTTTCTGTCTCCAGTGAATCACGTTAATCGCAGCACCTCAGAATGACTGATGCTGTCACTGAACACGAGAGGACGCGCCGTAACGACTCATGCTTGATTACTGAACGGACAGAGGTTAATTAACACATTTACACTCCTAATCAAAGTATTATTTATATTACTCTTCATATTCTAAAGCATTAATATTTCATGAATATGGATGTTTTGGCTACATATGAACTGATTTCAGTGAAAGTCTGAGCCCATTGACCCAGAGGTCAGAGGTCAGACGATCATTCATGACACTGAGTGCTGAAGATCCCTGGAGAGTGAGATGAGTGGCAGGCCAGTGGGAGGAAGTGATGTCATCAGCTGATGTTGTGTGTGTGTGTGTTGTATGTAGGTTACTGAAGCTTCAGTGGATCCGACTGAAACCAGAGCAGAGCTTCATAATGAACCAGCCCCTCCCCCTCGTCCCAGGTGTCCTACAGCTGTGGCTCAATTTGCATTCTGCCCCGCCCACTTTCATAATCGTGCTGACAGCGCAGGGAGAAAACACACACACACACACACACACTCTTGCAGTGTAAAGCTCCTCTTGTTTCAAGAACAGAACTGATGAAAGCTGATGTGGGTCATTCTATGAGCAGATCCTCTCGTGTGTGTCAGTTTCTCCTCATAAACATCTTCACAAACACTTACTCACACACTCACACACATGAACAGATGAGCTCTAAACGGATTAAAGGAATAATTCACCCAAAAACGAGGATGCAGTCATTATTTATTCACCCTCATGTCGCTCCGAACCATATGCTGTTATTTACTGGAGCTGTCGAGTGTTTCGAGGTCACTGTGAACGGCCGTGGAACGGGAGAGTTTTCCGTGTGTGTAGATGGAGACAGAATTCGACATGTTTCCTCTGTGAGTGTGTGTGTGTGTGAACGCTGAAGCGAGCTGAAGGCAAACGCAGAGCTTTGTGTGAAAGAGGATCCGCGAGGCAGATGGAGAAAATGTGCAGCCATGGGATTTTCCGCATGGATTTCTCTGCGGGTACCTGGATTTGGGAAACAGGATTAGCGGGTGTGTAATTACTGTAGGGTGTGTGTGTGTGTGTGTGTGAGAGAGACAAACACACAGTTCAGCTTTAAAGAATTCATGAATTCTGTCCTAATTTTAGAGTTCTTGGCTGAGTTGAAATATGAAGCAGGATCTTCTGCTGGAAAACTCAAAGAAACGCAAACACACTCCAGAGAAACCGCCCGTCATCACACAGTCGGCAGTGCGGAAGCCCATGTGCACCACATCAGAAAACACATGCTTCTTTAAATCATGGCATAACAAGCAGAAATTATGACTGTCATATGAGATGAAAACAAAATTATGACTTATAAAGTCACAGTTTCCATCTCATATATGAGATGAAAAGTCAAAGTTATGAAATACTAAGTCATTTATGAGTCATTTACAAAATTGATGAAATTGAGTCATTTACGAAATTGATGAAATTGAGTCATTTATGAGTCATTTACTAAATTGACGAAATTTAGTCATTTATGAGTCATTTACGAAATTGAATCATTTACGAAATTGATGAAATTGAGTCATTTATGAGTCATTTACGAAATTGATGAAATTGAGTCATTTATGAGTCATTTACGAAATTGAGTCATTTATGAGTCATTTACTAAATTGACGAAATTTAGTCATTTATGAGTCATTTACGAAATTGACAAAATTGAGTCATTTACGAAATTGATGAAATTGAGTCATTTATGAGTCATTTACGAAATTGATGAAATTGAGTCATTTATGAGTCATTTACTAAATTGATGAAATTGAGTCATTTATGAGTCATTTACGAAATTGAGTCATTTATGAGTCATTTACAAAATTGACGAAATTGAGTCATTTACGAAATTGATGAAATTGAGTCATTTATGAGTCATTTACTAAATTGACGAAATTGAGTCATTTATGAGTCATTTACTAAATTGACGAAATTTAGTCATTTATGAGTCATTTACTAAATTGACGAAATTTAGTCATTTATGAGTCATTTACGAAATTGAATCATTTACGAAATTGATGAAATTGAGTCATTTATGAGTCATTTTACAAAATTGATGAAATTGAGTCATTTATGAGTCATTTACGAAATTGATGAAATTGAGTCATTTATGAGTCATTTACGAAATTGAATCATTTACGAAATTGATGAAATTGAGTCATTTATGAGTCATTTACGAAATTGATGAAATTGAGTCATTTATGAGTCATTTACAAAATTGATGAAATTGAGTCATTTACAAAATTGATGAAATTGAGTCATTTATGAGTCATTTACGAAATTGATGAAATTGAGTCATTTATGAGTCATTTACGAAATTGATGAAATTGAGTCATTTATGAGTCATTTACGAAATTTAGTCATTTATGAGTCATTTACAAAATTGAGTCATTTACGAAATTGATGAAATTGAGTCATTTACAAAATTGATGAAATTGAGTCATTTACAAAATTGATGAAATTGAGTCATTTATGAGTCATTTACGAAATTGATGAAATTGAGTCATTTATGAGTCATTTACGAAATTGATGAAATTGAGTCATTTATGAGTCATTTACTAAATTGACGAAATTTAGTCATTTATGAGTCATTTACGAAATTGAATCATTTACGAAATTGATGAAATTGAGTCATTTATGAGTCATTTACGAAATTGATGAAATTGAGTCATTTATGAGTCATTTACGAAATTGAATCATTTACGAAATTGATGAAATTGAGTCATTTATGAGTCATTTACAAAATTGATGAAATTGAGTCATTTATGAGTTCATTTACAAAATTGATGAAATTGAGTCATTTACAAAATTGATGAAATTGAGTCATTTATGAGTTCATTTACAAAATTGAGTCATTTACAAACTTGACGAAATTGAGTCATTTATGAGTCATTTACTAAATTGTAGAAATTGAGTCATTTACGAAATTGACGAAATTGAATCATTTACGAAATTGATGAAATTGAGTCATTTATGAGTCATTTACGAAATTGATGAAATTGAGTCATTTATGAGTCATTTACAAAATTGAAGAAATTGAGTCATTCACGAAATTGATGAAATTGAGTCATTTATGAGTCATTTACAAAATTGATGAAATTGAGTCATTTATTAGATGAAAAGTCGAAATTGATGAAAATTTTGTTATTTATGAGTCATTTACGAAATTGAGTCATTCACTGGCCGAAAAGTCAAAATTTATGAATATTTTCAAGTCTAAATTGAACAAGTCAAATCACCTTTATTTATATAGCGCTTTCTACAATGCCAATTGTTTCAAAGCAGCTTCACAGTGGTAACAGGAAAATAATGCAACAGAATTTGATTCGCTCTGGAGAAAACAGTGATGTCATCAGCTCATTTCAGTTCTCATATAGTGTCAATGCGGGCAGATCAGTAATATAGTTGAATATAGAAGTCATTTATGGGATCTCATAACCTCGATATTTTAATCTCATCATTATGACTCAGTATGTCAGAATTAACTTTTTTCTTATGTGGCTAAACAGGCTTCCATACATCAGTGTTGTGTGTTTTCATGTGCTGATAATGAAGATGAAGAGCTCGTAGAAGTCCTGCTATGGAAATCTTCACGTCAGCTGTTCTCCGCTGTAACGATCCCGTCTGGTGCCAGTTTGAGGTCATAAACTTGCTAAAACAATAGCGGGCGAACACGCGGCTCGCTCGGGGCAACATGTGAATGAGTCTC
>CM077186.1:40009688-40019688 GCA_039654105.1 Coreius guichenoti
AAATTTCCTTTTTTATGTCAATGCATTATTTTATTGTTGCGTTGTTGTATGAATGCACGCTGTGCCATCATGGTGGGTTAAGCCAGTCAGTGATAGCATACGACTACCTTAAACTCATTACAATACTTGTGTAAAAGCTACAAAACTCTTATCAAAGCTGCTGTCACTTTAAGGCCGAATGCACGGATCCAATACACTGATACACATCCTATATTCTCCCAACTGTTTACGTTCACTTAAGACATAATCGATTGTGTTTACATGAATACTCGCCAAAATGGACATTTTGACATCATTTTGTGTGTATTTGTCTGTTCAAGTGTGAAAAGACGCGAAAGAGAGAGTAATTCAGTACTCGTGCGCTGTCTGTGAGGCGGCTTTCTGTGTGCGCAGAGAACCGGACTGAACTGAGCTCTCTTTAGCGTCATCATGCTTTTTCAGATTCATCCATATGTCTGCTCCTCTCGTTCTCCCAGACGTTTACATTTTTGAACGTTTTTATGAGACATGCAGCAAGTGTATGCCAACTTACACTATATTGCCAAAAGTATTGGGACGCCCCTCCAAATCACTGAGTTCAGGTGTTCAGTCACTTCATGGCCACAGGTGTATAAATCAAGCACTAGGCATGCAGACGCTTCTACAAACATTTGTGAAAGAATGGGTCGCTCTCAGGAGCTCAGTGAACTCAAGCGTGGTACCGTGATAGGTTGCCACCTGTGCAATAAGTCCATTCCTGACATTTCCTCACTACTAAATATTCCACGCTCAACTGTTAGTGGGATTATAACAAAGAGGAAGCAATTGGGAACAACAGCAACTCAGCCATGAAGTGATAGGCCACGTAAAATCACAGAGCGGGGTCAGCGCATGCTGAGGGTCACAGTGCGCAGAAGTCACCAACTTTCTGCAGAGTCAATAGCTACAGACCTCCAAACTTCTGTGGCCTTCAGATGAGCTCAAGAACAGTGTGTAGAGAGCTTCATGGAATGGGTTTCCATGGCCGAGCAGCTCATCCAAGCCTTACATCACCAAGTGCAATGCAAAGCGTGGGATGCAGTGGGGTAAAGCACGCCACCACTGGACTCTAGAGCAGTGAGACGTGTTCTCCGGAGTGACCAATCACGCTTCTCTGTCTGGCAATCCCATGGACGAGTCTGGGTTTGGCGGTTGCCAGGAGAACGGGACTTGCCTGACTGCATTGTGCCAAGTGTAAAGTTTGGTGGAGGGGGGATTATGGGGTGGGGTTGTTTTTCAGGGGTTGGGCTTGGCCCCTTAGTTCCAGTGAAAGGAACTCTTAATGCTTCAGCATACCAAGACATTTTGGACAATTTCATGCTCCCAACTTTGTGGGAACAGTTTGGGGACGGCCCGTTCCTGTCCCAACATGACTGCGCACCAGTGCACAAAGCGTCGGTCCATAAAGACATGGATGAGCGAGTTTGGTGTGGAGGAACTTGACTGGCCTGCACAGAGTCCTGACCTCAACCCGATAGAACACCTTTGGGATGAATTAGAGCGGAGACTGCGAGCCAGGCCTTCTCGTCCAACATCAGTGCCTGACCTCACAAATGCGCTTCTAGAAGAATGGTCAACATTTTTTTGGAGCTTTGATCAGAAATCTAATGATCATTTTATGTCAGTATTCTGCTATACTGTTATAAAGAACTCATTGATTTACATTACAAACATCAGAATATGAATATCAGCATCTGCAGCAAATTGCATATTTGAATAAAACAGCTGATGTTTCCTCCATATTCTCAGACTATACGAGCCATGATGAATCAAATATGATGCAAAACATAAAACACATATGCAGACTTTTTTCTTTTATATTTTGCCTGTAGATTCAATAAACTGTTCCATTTCATAAAGTTAGATGTATCTAATATTTCAGTCTTGATGTTGGACAGAAATCATTGAGCACATGGAGACTGAACGAGGAGGATTTCATGGACCTCACAGAGCTCAGAATAGAGCGGCTGAACGTCCCTGATGGTCTGAATTATATAAGACGCACATTTCTGGCTGCATAAACAGGTAAACAGCTCCAACGAAACATTCAGATGAGCTTTAATAATTGATGAGCTCAGCGGGCGGCGCTGACGAGAGAAGCACATTCGCCTGAAAGCACAGAGAGGATCAGCGCAGGAACCTTCATCTGGGTCACGGGACGCTGAGGCCTTCAGGACGAGTTACAGTCAGAGCTGGAAACACCACTCGTGCACTTCAGTTTAACTCGTATTGTCACAGTCTCGATCTGAAACTGATCACTGCGATCAGGATTATAGTGACAGAATCATCATCATCATCACTTCAAAGAAACCAGGAGTGTGACGCCTGGCCCTTCGTGCAGATGTTGGAAACGATCGGATGAAGGCAGAAGCTGAGCGCGACACACGACACGAGCGCTGCGTCCTCCATCTATAATTCAGCAGAGCTTCGCTGAGACACAATCAGAGCTTCACTCGTTCTGATGAAGCACACGCGTGTCCTGACACTCAGCACTGAAGGATGATGATGAGACACGGGTCAGGGTTAAAACAGGTCCAGCAAACGCCTCGTGAACCTTCAGAAACCAGAGTGTGTGTGAATGTGAATCTGGAGCGATCAGACGTGATTCTGCTGGAGATTGAACCGTACACGCTAAGAAATAAAGGTTTCCATCAATGTCACAGAAGACTCACACACACACGCGCGCGCACACACTCTCTCTCTCACACACACACACACACACACACACACACACTCACACTCAAACACTCACCCACTCACTCACTCACTCACACACACACTCTCACAAACACACACACACTCGCACATGCCTCTAAATCCAGTGGGATTAACGGACACAAGAGTTCAAACATACCACTGTATTCATCATATGTGTGTGTGTGTGTGTGTGTGTGTGTGATGAAGATGATGATGAAGATGATGTCCTTCACTAAACTCCAGTGTTCCCAGCGTTCACACCAAACATGCCATGAACAAAAGGCTCTTGATTCCCGCTGGAATGCTGTTCCTAACGCGGGCCTCGCGCGCTGAACTCCGGCCAGATCCCGTCAAAAGAGACAAAGATGTGACATCATGCCCTGCACTGCGGTAACCAGTGCGCCGGGCCCCCGGGGGCCGCGGAGCCGAGCCGGAGCGCATATCAGAGCGGTGGACATGATCGACACGGCGTGAGAGCGCATGATACACAACAACCCTGCAACTCAATATATGAGGGCAAAAATGTGGTTTTGTCATATTTAAATAAGAAATATCACACGAGCAAGCATGACTGCAGATGTGATATTTTATAGCTAAAGTTAATGTGAGTTTTCAGACACAATATTGTTCCAAACAAACCCGCAGCAGAACCGCTGCTGTTCATGTGCAGAAACACCGGACTCGTGTCCTCCCGTCCTCGGGAGCTCGTTCTCCTGAGTCGAGCTTGGCAAGTCTGAACTACCAAGGACGCAAGTCAGAAGTTCGTGTACTTCCTGCCCCCTACTGGCGGTTTTACTTTCATATTTAAAGTATTTCATTTTAAAAACATGATTTATACACTTGTAACTGCAGTGTAAGATGTGCGATGCCGCTTCTGCAGTGCAAAAATGTGTTTTGTTGATACTGTTTTCCCTCATACGGCTAAAATACCCCTGGAAATCACGTTAATTATCAAAAGTCACCCGTTAATGTGTGTCAGCGCTGTCACTCAAACACTCACTCACACACACACACACGCTCAAACACTCACTCACTCACACACACACACAAACAAACACGCTCAAACACTCACTCACTCACACACACACACAAACAAACACGCTCAAACACACACACACACACACACACACACACGCTCAAACACTCACTCACACACTCACACACTCACTCACACACTCACTCACTCACTCACTCACTCACTCACTCACACACACACACACACACACACACACACACACACGCTCAAACACTCACTCACTCACACACACACACACGCACACACACACGCTCAAACACTCACTCACACACACACACACGCTCAAACACTCACTCACTCACTCACACACACACACACGCACACGCACACACACACACACACGCACACACACACACACACACACACGCTCAAACACTCATTCACACACTCACTCACTCACTCACACACACACACACACACACACGCTCAAACACTCACTCACACACACACACACACACACACACAAACACTCACTCACTCACACACACACACACACACAAACACTCACTCACTCACACACACACGCTCAAACACTCACTCACTCACTCACACACACATACGCTCAAACACTCACTCACTCACACACACACACGCTCAAACACTCACTCACACACACACACACACGCACACACTCACGCTCAAACACTCACTCACTCACACACACACACACACGCACACGCTCAAACACTCACTCACACACTCACTCACTCACACACTCACTCACTCACACACTCACTCACACACTCACTCACTCACACACTCACTCACTCACTCACTCACTCACTCACACACACACACACACACAAACACTCACTCACTCACTCACTCACACTCACTCACTCAATCACTCACACACACAATAGAGTCTGATTATCAGAACCCCAGAACACACTCTCATGACTCGGTTCTGTGTGAGACGCATGAGAGGCTCCTGACAGGAAATGAGCTCAGCAGTCAAACGAGACGCTTCATTACTGTGTTTATCTGCTGACGGAGAATCAGGTCAGTTCCTCACGAGAGACAATACAACAAAGAGTTTCAGCTCCTCGGAAACACATTCAAACTGAACACACACTCCAGAAGAAATACAGAGATGAACCACACACACATTCACACACACTCCAGAAAAAAATACAGAGATGAACCACAGCGGCAGGAGAACAGATTATCATTCCTTCTGTAGGTTTACACTCTCACTCACACACACAAATACGCACACACACAAACACTCACACACACACACACACACACTTTTAAACGTCAGCAAACGTTCTCAGAGCACATTATTATTAGCTTCATGAAGAATCTGATGAGAGTTCACAGCAGAATCACATCAACTCCTCCCGTCAATCACCCGCGTCACATGATGCTTTAAACATCGCTGTCACGTATTACATCTTCTCATATCCCGTTTAACCTCCGTTATGATGACCTGCAAAGCTGTTCTGAAGGATAATGATCTTACACTCAGGTTATGACGTATAACAGTGGCTTCATTCATTCATGATGACATGAATCAGAACTAAACCGACTGAAATAACTCTATATCATTATCGTGGCTGGTAAATGAGACGCATTGGGTGTTTTGCTTCTGAAGTGCTCACTGACAAGCCTTGTTGTGTTTTACACACGGAGCAACAGCGCCACCTTCTGACGGCCGCAGGAAGTGCAGCTCGACTCTCTCTCTTCAGTGTGAGGGCGATCATGCCACACTTAAAGAGACAGACACGAGGTTCTGCACTGCGCGTGTCCTGAAACGAATCTAAACGGGACTAAAGGGATTAGAACTTCAAATTAGCACCTAGTTTTTCATATTTGTATTCTTTAATTTTATTAGGTCTAGTATGTGTGCACTGAATCAGGGTTTGGGTCGAGCTGAGTCACTGTGAAGCTGCTCTGCAACGATCTGTACTGTATGAAGCGCTATAGAGTCATTCCGTGTCAAATCAACCAAATTTTGGAAACTTCCCGGCTCAAATTTTTGATTTTGTTAATATTTTTTCTGTAGAAAGACAAACATGAATGGTGATGAAAGCCCAAATATGAAATGTCACAGATGTATATTGACTGAGTAATCACTGTTTTGTAGAGGAGGGTCAAAATGACTGTTCACCTGAGATCTGGAGCCAAATTACAGGGGTGTAAAAATGACTTTAGAAAGATGGCAGCATCATTATTTTATTTTCACACAGAGATCGGTAGATCTATTAGTGAAATCTGTTGACTTTATCAATCTTTGTTGCATTATATGCCAACGGTGACCGTTCAAAAATGGGAAATAAGCACTTCTCGTGTTTTTCGCCTCAAGTTTGCATTCCTGTAACTCAAGAAGTATTAAAGATATCTTAATATCCCTTTAGATTATGGTTCTTAACAAACATTTCTTTTATTATTTTCATTTTAAAGGCCCTCGGTGGTTCAATCCCAGAGATATGGGGATCTCAACGCAGTGCCATGTTCAAATTTTACCCATTTTCAGTGGTCGAAAACCAAATGTGGTTCACTTTGCACACAGCTGATACTTACTACATTTAAAGAGAAATATCTGAAGAACAAATAATGCTGAAACTAGAAATGTCTATGAGATTGAACCATATAGGGCCTTAAAAGTTAAGATTCCAAAAGAAAAGTTTCATGAGAACAAGAATCTAAAATTACATTAAGATAACTTTAACACTTCTTGAATTAAAGACAGGTAAACTTCAGGAAAATGTTTGTTTTTGGCACTCAGAGAGGTGTGTTGTATTGAGTTGTTTTGATAGGGAAACAAGATACATCTCTAGTTTCAGTGTTATTTGCTCTTCAGACTTTCTTCTTCAAGCACAATAACTATCAGCCGTTTAAAAAGGTACCTATATTTGGTTTTCACTGAAACTGGGTAAAATTCAACAATTTGAACATGGAGCTGCTTTGAGATTCTCATATCTCTGGGACTGAACTGTATAAGGCTTTGAAAATTAAGATTCCAAAAGAAAAGTTTATTAAGAATGAGAATCTAGAAGGATATTGCGATATCTTGAAGACTTTTAGAGTTACAGGCATGCAAACTTTGGAAAAGGAATATTTATTGCACTCAGACAGGGATGTTCTATGCAATTGTGTTGATAGAAAAACACGAGATACATTTCTAGTTTCAACATTATTTGTTGCTCAGATTTTCCTCTACCAAAGACAAAAAGTATCGGCTGTGTGCAAAGTGACCCACATTTGGTTTTTGATCACTGAAAATGTGTACAATTGACCATTTTACTCATGGAGCCGCATTAAGATCTCCATATCTCTGGGATTGAACCATCGAGGGCCTTTAAAATAAAAACACCAAAAGAAATGTTTGTTGAGAATCAGAATCTAAAGGGATATTAAGATATCTTTAATACTTCTGGAGTTACAGGAATGCAAACTTGAGGCGAAACACACAAGAAGTGCTTATTTCCCATTTTTGAACGGTCACCGTTGGCATATAATGCAACAAAGATTGATAAAGTCAACAGATTTCACTAATAGATCTACCGATCTCTGTGTGAAAATAAAATAATGATGCTGCCATCTTTCTAAAGTCATTTTTACACCCCTGTAATTTGGCTCCAGATCTCAGGTGAAAATGGTCATTTTGACCTTCCTCTACAAAACAGTGATTACTCCGTCAATATACATCTGTGACATTTAATATTCTGGCTTTCATCAATATTTATGTTTGTGTTTCTACAGAAAAATATTAATAAAATCAAACAGTTGAGTTGAGTTGGCATGGAATGACTCTATAGAAATAAAGCTGATGACTTGAACTGGCAGTAAAGCTCGTTCTGATTGAGGGTTCCTCTACAAACGGACACACGGAAGCTTCACAGTGAGTTTTTACCTCAGCGTCATCTTCCGCTCGGAGCCCCAGGTTGAGCACGGCGTGCGGCGCCTTCAGCCGGCTCTGATCCGATCGGGCCATCTGCAGGTTGAGCTGCCACGACACGTGATCCAGCTGAAGACACAGTCAGATTATTAATACACATATGAAGTCCATAATAACTCGTCCTGATACCAACAGACCTGCACTAATGTATTTCATCACTACTTTATGTGCAGGTTTAAAGGACACTTCATATCCAGTAATACTGACTGCACTAACACTATCAGACGAGAACAGAACTGAACTGATATCAGACAGACCTCCGGTTCGAGATGTCGAGAACTGTGCCTGAGCTCACCTTCTGCGGGGCGAATATCCCTTGTCTGATCTTCTCCACCACATCTGGACCAGCTGAAGCCCAAACCTGACTGAAGACTTCCGCTTTCTCCGACGCAACACTGATGTTTTCCAGCTGCTGTTTGAGCGCCGCCGGTTTAATGCTGTGATACACGGCCTGGAACCACAGTTACAACAACTCAGTTTCATCACGTATTCACAACGAGTTCCAAACCTTTCTCACACTGGAAATGTTAAGGGTCATTCTTGTGCGTCACTGTACAGGTGCATCAAAAGATTGAGAGCCTTTCGGATCTATTGGAATATACACCGATCAGGCATAACATTATGATACTGTAACACTAATATTGTGTTGGTCCCCCTTTTGCTGACCCGTCGAGGCATGGACTCCACTAGACCCCTGAAGGTGTGCTGTGGTATCTGGCACCAAGATGTTAGCAGCAGATGCTTTAAGTCCTGTAAGTTGCGAGGTGGGGTCTCCATGGATCGGACTTGTTTGTTCAGCACATCCCACAGATGCTCAATTGGATTAAGATCTGGGGAATTTGGAGGCCAAGTCAACACCTCAAACTCGTTGTTGTGCTCCTCAAACCATTCCTGAACCATTTTTGCTTTGTGGCAGGAGCATTATCCTGCTGAAAGAGCCACAGCCACCAGGGAATACTGTTTCCATGAAAGGGTGTACACGGTCTGCAACAATGCTTAGGTAGGTGGTACGTTCCCAGCAGAACATTGCCCAAAGCATCACACTGCCTCCACCGGCTTGCCTTCTTCCCATAGTGCATCCTGGGGCCATGTGTTCCCCAGGTAAGCCACGCACACGCACCCGGCCATCCACGTGATGTAAAAGAAAACGTGATTCATCAGACCAGGCCACCTTCTTCCATTGCTCCGTGGTCCAGTTCTGATGCTCACGTGCCACTGTTGGTGCTTTCGGCGGTGGACAGGGGTCAGCATGGGCACCCTGACTGGTCTGCGGCTATGCAGCCCCATACGCAACAAACTGTGATGCACTGTGTATTCTGACACCTTTCTATCAGAACCAGCATTAACTTCTTGAGCAATTTGAGCTCCAGTAGCTCGTCTGTTTGATCGGACCACACGGGCCAGCCTTCGCTCCCCACGTGCATCAATGAGCCTTGGCCGCCCATGACCCTGTCTCCGGTTCACCACTGTTCCTTCCTTGGAGCACTTTTGATAGATACTGACCACTGCAGACCGGGAACACCCCACAAGAGCTGCAGTTTTGGAGATGCTCTGACCCAGTCGTCTAGCCATCACAATTTGGCCCTTGTCAAACTCGCTCAAATCCTTACGCTTGCCCATTTTTCCTGCTTCTAACACATCAACTTTGAGGACAAAATGTTCACTTGCTGCCTAATACATCCCACCCACTAACAGGTGCCGTGATGAAGAGATCATCAGTGTTATTCACTTCACCGTCATAATGTTATGCCTGATCGGTGTATAGCCGAGTGTCGTCTGCGTATAAATGATACATAATATTGTATTTACGAAAGATTGAGCCTAAAGGGTACATGTACAATGAAAATAAAATAGGAACCTGTGGCACACCACAATGTACTTTAGCTGATGTAGAACACAAACTTTCAATGCAATACCACAGTGGTGGGGATGTAGAAAAAGGGGTGTGTCTAAATCTCTGGGGCGATGATATCATTTACAGCACCTTTAAACTCCTCTTTTCTGCCCTATTGTGACGTATATCGAGTGAAACGCTTTTGGAATGAGATCACATGTAGATTTTGTCCTTGTCTGTATGGTTGTAACACTGTAATATTCCTTTAAGGAAGTAAGAATGAGTTTAGCTGTGAAGGACCTGCTCGAGGATGAAGGACACGGTTTCCAGCAGCAGCTGCAGAGTCTGTTTCTCCAGAGATAGAGCGCTCTGGAGCTTCTCCTCCTCCTCCTCGCTGAAGGAGCGCTCCTGCGAACACACACACACATCCAGTCACACACACACAAATACACACATCCGGTCACACACACACTCAGTGCGGCTGCTGACTGACACAGACCTTCAGGTGGAG
>CM077186.1:40024688-40029688 GCA_039654105.1 Coreius guichenoti
AAATATGAAGCAGATCCTCTTCAAGGCGTTTGCATTGTGACTCTCTCGCTGTAATGTGAACCTTTCAATTGTTGTAGGATGTTCAGCATGTTCTGAATTTTAATTTTTTTTTAAGTCACTGGCGGGATGATTTTCATTATTGCATTACAGTCTTGAGAATTTAGGGTTTAAATGTCACAATGCAAAAAATTAAATTTTATGATTCATTTTTGACATTCTTGCCTTTATTATAGAGACATGATGACAGGACAGAGAGAGAGATGGGATTGAACTGAGATGTGTAGAAGTGTCATCAGCTCCAACCGCAATGCAAAATATCTTAATCATTATACACTATACTGCCAAAAGTTTTGGGACGCCTGCCTTTACATGCACATGAACTTTAATGATATCCCATTCTTAATCCGTAGGGTTTAATATGGAGTTGGCCCACCCTTTGCAGCTCTAACAGCTTCAACTCTTCTGGGAAGGCTTTCCACAAGGTTTAGGAGTGTGTTTATGGGAATTTTTGACCATTCTTCTAGAAGCGCATTTGTGAGGTCAGGCACTGATGTTGGACGAGAAGGCCTGGCTCGCAGTCTCCGCTCTAATTCATCCCAAAGGTGTTCTATCGGGTTGAGGTCAGGACTCTGTGCAGGCCAGTCAAGTTCCTCCACACCAAACTTGCTCATCCATGTCTTTATGGACCGACGCTTTGTGCACTGGTGCGCAGTCATGTTGGAACAGGAAGGGGCCGTCCCCAAACTGTTCCCACAAAGTTGGGAGCATGAAATTGTCCAAAATGTCTTGGTATGCTGAAGCATTAAGAGTTCCTTTCACTGGAACTAAGGGGCCAAGCCCAACCCCTGAAAAACAACCCCACCCCATAATCCCCCCTCCACCAAACTTTACACTTGGCACAATGCAGTCAGGCAAGTCCCGTTCCCCCGGCAACCGCCAAACTCGTCCATGGGATTGCCAGACAGAGAAGCGTGATTGGTCACTCCAGAGAACACGTCTCACTGCTCTAGAGTCCAGTGGCGGCGTGCTTTACCCCACTGCATCCCACGCTTTGCATTGCACTTGGTGATGTAAGGCTTGGATGAGCTGCTCGGCCATGGAAACCCATTCCATGAAGCTCTCTACACACTGTTCTTGAGCTCATCTGAAGGCCACAGAAGTTTGGAGGTCTGTAGCTATTGACTCTGCAGAAAGTTGGCGACTTCTGCTCACTGTGACCCTCAGCATGCGCTGACCCCGCTCTGTGATTTTACGTGGCCTATCACTTCGTGGCTGAGCTGCTGTTGTTCCCAATTGCTTCCACTTTGTTATAATCCCACTAACAGTTGACCGTGGAATACAAACCCGATTCCAAAAAAGTTGGGACACTGTACAAATTGTGAATAAAAACAGAATGCAATGATGTGGAAGTTTCAAATTTCAATATTTTATTCAGAATACAACATAGATGACATATCAAATGTTTAATCTGAGAAAATGTATCATTTTAAGGGAAAAATAAGTTGATTTTAAATTTCATGGCATCAACACATCTCAAAAAAGTTGGGACAAGGCCATGTTTACCACTGTGTGGCATCCCCTCTTCTTTTTATAACAGTCTGCAAACGTCTGGGGACTGAGGAGACAAGTTGCTCAAGTTTAGGAATAGGAATGTTGTCCCATTCTTGTCTAATACAGGCTTCTAGTTGCTCAACTGTCTTAGGTCTTCTTTGTCGCATCTTCCTCTTTATGATGCGCCAAATGTTTTCTATGGGTGAAAGATCTGGACTGCAGGCTGGCCATTTCAGTACCCGGATCCTTCTTCTACGCAGCCATGATGTTGTAATTGATGCAGTATGTGGTCTGGCATTGTCATGTTGGAAAATGCAAGGTCTTCCCTGAAAGAGACGACGTCTGGATGGGAGCATATGTTGTTCTAACTTGGATATACCTTTCAGCATTGATGGTGCCTTTCCAGATGTGTAAGCTGCCCATGCCACACGCACTCATGCAACCCCATACCATCAGAGATGCAGGCTTCTGAACTGAGCGCTGATAACAACTTGGGTTGTCCTTGTCCTCTTTAGTCCGGATGACATGGCGTCCCAGTTTTCCAAAAAGAACTTCAAATTTTGATTCGTCTGACCACAGAACAGGTTTCCACTTTGCCACAGTCCATTTTAAATGAGCCTTGGCCCAGAGAAAACGCCTGCGCTTCTGGATCATGTTTAGATATGGCTTCTTTTTTGACCTATAGAGTTTTAGCCGGCAACGGCGAATGGCACGGTGGATTGTGTTCACCGACAATGTTTTCTGGAAGTATTCCTGAGCCCATGTTGTGATTTCCATTACAGTAGCATTCCTGTATGTGATGCAGTGCCGTCTAAGGGCCCGAAGATCACGGGCATCCAGTATGGTTTTCCGGCCTTGACCCTTACGCACAGAGATTGTTCCAGATTGGACTGTAGATGATGATAACTTCAAACTCTTTGCAATTTTTCTCTGAGAAACTCCTTTCTGATATTGCTCCACTATTTTTCGCCGCAGCATTGGGGGAATTGGTGATCCTCTGCCCATCTTGACTTCTGAGAGACACTGCCACTCTGAGAGGCTCTTTTTATACCCAATCATGTTGCCAGTTGACCTAATAAGTTGCAAAATGGTCCTCCAGCTGTTCCTTATGTGTACATTTAACTTTTCCGGCCTCTTATTGCTACCTGTCCCAACTTTTTTGGAATGTGTAGCTCTTATGAAATCCAAAACGAGCCGATATTTGGCATGACATTTCAAAATGTCTCACTTTCAACATTTGATATGTTATCTATATTCTATTGTGAATAAAATATAAGTTTAGGAGATTTGTAAATTATTGCATATTGCATATTGCATTTATTCACAATTTGTACAGTGTCCCAACTTTTTTGGAATCGGGTTTGTATTTAGTAGTGAGGAAATGTCAGGAATGGACTTATTGCACAGGTGGCAACCTATCACGGTACCACGCTTGAGTTCACTGAGCTCCTGAGAGCGACCCATTCTTTCACAAATGTTTGTAGAAGCGTCTGCATGCCTAGTGCTTGATTTATACACCTGTGGCCATGAAGTGATTGAACATTCAGTGATTTGGAGGGGCGTCACAATACTTTTGGCAATATAGTGTATCTAAAAAAAATCTTAATCAATGCATAATTTGAGCTTGAAATGTGGCGTTTGTCTGCGAGATCCCCTCTATCAGTAGAGCTGCAACTGAACATCAGAATAAATGCAGCGTTATAAACGACGCACAGGAGCTTCTCTGGTGGTGTGATATGTGTGTGTGTGTGTGTGTGAGATGAAGATGATCAGAGCCTCGGCCTTGTGTTTGTTTCCTCTCAATGCAAAAGCAAGGAATCCCACACAGAGAGTCGGACCTTCAGTTTCATCACAGAAGAGCAGCAGCAGCAGAACAGCATTCTAGGACATGCGTTCCACACACACACACACACACACACACACACACACATGCCTGCTCACGGACAGACACGCACCACTCTCACCTCGGATTTCTCCATCTTGGTTTGCGCTTCCACCTGCGTGATGATTTCGCTCATGTTGGTTTCCAGCACCATGCCGCCCATCACCATCTCAGCCAGGATGTTGTGAACCTGCAGACACACACACACACACACACACACACACACACACACACACACACACACACACACACACACACACACAAGCTCAGCGTCCAGCGGCACACGACCCCATACACTTCAACAAACTTCTAACAACATCAGGCCAAAGCGTTCAAATCAGCTCGTCAAAGTGAACTTCGCTCCAGCCGGTAAACACCTCTGAACTGCCATTGGTCAGTGGTGATGATGTAATAGGTGGGAGTGGCTCTGAGGCCACGCCTTCTTTGAGGTGTGAATCTTCTCCGGTTCATTTCTTCTGTTCAGTCGCTCAAGGTCAGGCGTGAGTAAAACATGAACACACTGAGAGCCGCTTTATAGCAGAAACTGTTCATGTTTAATACTGTAAATCCGTGGCTTTAAATGATCTACTGTATACAGTGCATCCGGAAAGTATTCACAGCGCTTCACTTTTTCCACATTTTGTTATGTTACAGCCTTATTCCAAAATGGATTAAATTCAGTATTTTCTTCAAAATTCTACAAACAGTACCCCATAATGACAACATGAAAGAAGTTTGACTGAAATCTTTGCAAATTTATTAAAAATAAAAAACGAAAAAATCACATGTCCATAAGTATTCACAGCCTTTGCTCAATACTTTGTTGAAGCTCCTTTGGCACCAATCACAGCCTCAAGTCTTTTTGAGTATGATGCTACAAGCTTGGCACACCTATTTTTGGGCAGTTTCTCCCATTCTTCTTTGCAGGACCTCTCAAGCTCCATCAGGTTGGATGGGGAGCGTCGGTGCACAGCCATTTTCAGATCTCTCCAGAGATGTTCAATCGGGTTCAAGTCTGGGCTCTGGCTGGGCCACTCAAGGACATTCACAGAGTTGTCCCGTAGCCACTCCTTTGTTATCTTGGCTGTGTGCTTAGGGTCGTTGTCCTGTTGGAAGATGAACCTTCGCCCCAGTCTGAGGTCCAGAGCGCTCTGGAGCAGGTTTTCATCAAGGATGTCTCTGTACATTGCTGCATTTATCTTTCCCTCGATCCTGACTAGTCTTCCAGTTCCTGCCGCTGAAAAACATCCCCACAGCATGATGCTGCCACCACCATGCTTCACTGTAGGGATGGTACTGGCCAGGAGATGAGCGGTGCCTGGTTTCCTCCAGACATGACGCTTGCCATTCAGGCCAAAGAGTTCAATCTTTGTTTCATCAGACCAGAGAATTTTGTTTCTCGTGGTCTGAGAGTCCTTCAGGTGCCTTTTGGCAAACTCCAGGCGGGCTGTCATGTGCCTTTTACTGAGGAGTGGCTTCCGTCTGGCCACTCTACCACACAGGCCTGATTGGTGGAGTGCTGCAGAGATGGTTGTTCTTCTGAAAGGTTCTCCTCTCTCCACAGAGA
>CM077186.1:40042188-40082139 GCA_039654105.1 Coreius guichenoti
ACACACACACACACACACACACACACACACACACACACACACACTCACACACTCTCATTCACTCTTACACACTCTCATGCACTCTCACACACACAGTCTCTCACACACTCTCTCACACATACTCTCTCACACATACTCTCTCACACACACACACACACACACACACACACGTCTCTAAGTTGTGTTTGTCTCCACCACAAATCAAATCACCTTTATTTATTTAGCGCTTTTTACAATGGCAATTGTTTCAAAGCAGCTTCACAGTGGTAACAGGAAAATAATGCAACAGAATTTGATTCGGCTGTACAGCCGCTCTGGTGAAAACGGTGATGTCATCAGCTCATTTCAATTATCATATAGCGTCAATGCGGGCAGATCAGTAATATAGTTGAAATTTAAGTGTCCCCAACTGAGCAAGCCAAAAGCCAAAGGCGACGGTGGCAAGGAACCAAAACTCCTTCAGGGCCAGAATGGAGAAAAAAACCTTGGGAGAAACCAGGCTCAGTCGGGGTGCCAGTTCTCCTCTGGCCGACGAACAAATAGTGTATGATTATGATTCTGGCAACATTACAGGTCAGAGGTCATATTAGATCAGAATATTCAGAATATTTGTCCAGTTCCATCTGGTTGAAGATCGGAGTCGTCACGCAAGAGACGGGTGTGTTGAGGATGTCGTGTCGATGAGGCGTCACAGAGGAGAGTCTAGTTGACCCGGTCTCTCAGACACTTCAGGGATGAGTTGGTCGTGTCTCGCGCAGGTCCACCATCTGATCTGGATACGGCCCGGATCCGGCCGACTGCAGTAAACCTCGGGATAAACAGAGAGACTAACATTAGCGTAGATGCCATTCTTCTTATGATGTATTGAGTACATCAGGTGTTATGGGAAGTGTTCCCGGTTCCGGCTGACCTAGTTAATGCAGCCTAAAACAATCATTTAACTGATTTGAATAATAGAAATTGATAATGTTCTATGTGTATGCCATAGTAAAGAGATGTGTTTTTAGTCTAGATTTAAACTGACAGAGTGTGTCTGCTTCCCGAACAATGCTAGGAAGACTGTTCCAGAGTTTAGGTGCTAAATAGGAAAAGGATCGACCGCCTGCAGTTGATTTTGATATTCTAGGTATTATCACCTGGCCAGAATTTTGAGACCGCAATAGACGTGATGGAGTATAATGCGTTAAGAGCTCGCTCAAGTACTGGGGCGCTAAACCATTTAGTGCTTTGTAAGTAATCAGCAAGATTTTAAAATGTATACGATGTTTAATAGGGAGCCAATGCAGTGTTGCCAGAACCGGGCTAATATGGTCATACTTCCTGGTTCTAGTAAGAACTCGAGCTGCTGCATTTTGGACCAGCTGCAGTTTATTTATTAACCGAGCAGGGCAACCACCCAGTAGAGCATTACAATAATCTAGCCTTGAGGTCATGAACGCATGAACTAACTGTTCAGCATTTTGCATTGAAAGCATGTGCTGTAATTTACATATATTTTTAAGATGGTAGAATGCAGTTTTACAGATGCTAGAAACGTGGCTTTCAAATGAGAGATTGGTATCAAAGAGCACACCCAGGTTCCTAACTGACGACGAGGACTTGACAGAGCAGCCATCGAGTGTTAGACAGTATTCTAGGTTACTACTTGAGGAGTTTTTTTGTCCCATAATTAAAAATTCATTTTTTTCAGAATTAAGTTGCAGGAAATTACTAGTCATCCAATCCACACACACACACACGTCTCTGAGTTAGTTGTGTTTGTCTCCACCGCAGCAGCATCCATGATCACACAGACGCTCACACACACACACACACACACACACACACACACGTCTCTGAGTTAGTTGTGTTTGTCTCCACCGCAGCAGCATCCATGATCACACAGACGCTCACACACACACACACACACACACGTCTCTGAGTTAGTTGTGTTTGTCTCCACCACAGCAGCATCCATGATCACACAGACGCTCACACACACACACACACACACGTCTCTGAGTTAGCTGTGTTTGTCTCCACCGCAGCAGCATCCATGATCACACAGACGCTCACACACACACACACACACACACACACACGTCTCTGAGTTAGTTGTGTTTGTCTCCACCGCAGCAGCATCCATGATCACACAGACGCTCACACACACACACACACACACACACACACACACACACGTCTCTGAGTTAGTTGTGTTTGTCTCCACCGCAGCAGCATCCATGATCACACAGACGCTCACACACACACACACACACACACACACACACACACACACGTCTCTGAGTTAGTTGTGTTTGTCTCCACCGCAGCAGCATCCATGATCACACAGACGCTCACTGCTTCCTGAAGCTCCTGCAGGGTCAGCTGAAGGAGACGCTGTTTGATTGGCCGGACCGCAGGCTTCCGGCGGGGATGGTGCAGAAGTCCCAGCGGGTCCTGCTGGAAAACCAGTGCGCGTACATGAACGGTGAGAACCAGTGTGAGCGGACGAGATAAAGCTTCTGTAGCGCCATCATGAAGAACCTTTAACATCCGCCGCACCAGAAGAATATTGTTGTTCCTGCACGATCTGACCGCTCTCTGTTTCAGACTCCATCGGCCTGCACCGCGTGGAGAACGTCAGTCACACGGAGAGCGCCGTCAGCCTGCACCTCTACAGCCCGCCCTTCCAGTCCTGCCAGACGTTTGACCAGCGGACTGGACACCGCAACACCGTCAAGATGACCTTCTGGAGCAAATATGGCGAGAGGACACCGTATGTAAGTGTCTCACAGATTCCGTTCAAATACATATTTGCTTTAAAGTCATGAAAGGGAAGTTGCACTCTTTTCTTCTCTATTGTGCCGTATATCGAGTGAAACGCTTCACGAACAAGAACAAATGTAGGGCGGGGCTTGATTATTCGCACACGTGCTCCAAAACACATTGTACAGTTTACACACGTCTATTTTTAATCGCAAATGCAAGTGAAATGCTCAAGCCCTGCTCTGATTCAAGATTAATAAAACAATTATGATAAATTATGTAGAATAAACACTGCAATATTCCATGAAAACACAAGAACTGTCCGTTCTGATGTAACGGTGTCTTTAAGAAAGGATCCGATGAGATGAATGAATATGAATGAATCCTGGAAGTTAATATTTAGTTATGTGAAGATAAAGGCTGTTATCAGGGATGATGTTATATTCCGTCAGTCTGTGGAGAACTGTGTGTTCTCAGCGCAAACGCTCGGCCTCGGTGACGTAACGTCTGCTTGGCTGATGCATGCTGGGTAATGTCTTCCACATGTGCTGCACTCCTGCCAAACTTATCTTCACGCAGAGCTTGCATAAGTTTATCTTGACCAAACTGCTGTCTGGACAAAACCGTTTCGACATCAGCTTTGATAAGATAAGATAGGACCAATGAAGCGCCGCCGTTGGGTTTCTCTTGATCTGTTCAGTGGAAGCTTGTGCTTTTGTTTGATCGGTGTTGTGTTGTTTTCTTACAGGAAACCACTGTTTCACAAGAAAACAACTGAGGCGGCGAGAAGGACGATACTCGATGGAACTCAAGACCAAATTTCCACATAAATGATGTTAAAAAAAACTTGATCCAACGGCTTCTGAGATTGGCAAAGGACAGTGGGAAGAGTGTCTGATTAACCGTGGCCTAGTTTAGCGCTGGCAGGCGAGGCTGAATGGAGCCGCGCGTCAATCCGCTCTTTGTTGGAATAGAAGCCGCTCATTCTCCCAGCATTCCTCTGTGTCTGTGACCTGTGTAATCGCTCTTTTGTTTTGTTACGGGACGAGAGCTGTTTGTTGGAAGTGTGTAATTTATGAGAAGAAACTATTTGTCTTTCCTTTAGTCCCTCTGAAATGAAAGCGCTGTCCTCCGCCGGCCTCTGCTTCAGCGGGAAACGCAGCACTTGCTCTCCATCGCCACATGCCTTTTTTATTTGATTTCCAGATGAATGTCTGCATGGAAGAGTTTATTTTTATGAATCTTGCTGTCAGTAATTGATGTCTGTGGTCTCTGCATTTGTAAACTGGAGCTTTTATTTAAAATGGACCAGAATCTGACCTGGAAATGACCTTTTTGTCTTAACATTAAAGTAAATAAAAAAACATTTAGCCACATATGTTTTGTCTTCAACTGCCTGAGTTCTGCATAAAAGTTTATTGATCTGATGCACTGATATATACGTGTGAGTGTTTCACAGATTGAGAGCTGCTGCGTGATGATCTGAGCGAGTCTGAACTAAAGCTGCTCTCGCTCGTGCTGATGCACGTCTGCGGATTCCTCTCAGAGAACAGGGAACATTCTGGCAGCTACGAACAAACATTCTTCCAGTAACATTAATACAACGTTCGTTCAAAGTTACCTGGTCTTTACTAATGTTCTCAAAACATCAGCACAAAAACATTATTTATACATCGTTCATAAAGAGCTTTTCTGAGTTAGATATTCATCAAAAGTTTCAGACCGCTCAGAGAACATTCAAAAGTAACATTCAGAGAACATTCAAGAGTAACGCTCAGAGAACATTCAAGAGTAACGCTCAGAGAACATTCAAGAGTAACGCTCAGAGAACATTCAAGAGTAACGCTCAGAGAACATTCAAGAGTAACGCTCAGAGAACATTCAAGAGTAACGCTCAGAGAACATTCAAGAGTAACGCTCAGAGAACATTCAAGAGTAACGCTCAGAGAACATTCAAGAGTAACGTTCAGAGAACATTCAGAAGTAACGCTCAGAGAACATTCAAGAGTAACGCTCAGAGAACATTCAAGAGTAACGCTCAGAGAACATTCAGAAGTAACGCTCAGAGAACATTCTAAAGTAACACTCAGAGAACATTCAAGAGTAACGTTCAGAGAACATTCAGAAGTAACGTTCAGAGAACATTCAGAAGTAACGCTCAGAGAACATTCAAAAGTAACGCTCAGAGAACATTCAAAAGTAACGCTCAGAGAACATTCAAGAGTAACGTTCAGAGAACATTCAGAAGTAACGTTCAGAGAACATTCAGAAGTAACGCTCAGAGAACATTCAAGAGTAACGTTCAGAGAACATTCAGAAGTAACGTTCAGAGAACATTCAAGAGTAACGTTCAGAGAACATTCAGAAGTAACGTTCAGAGAACATTCAGAAGTAACGCTCAGAGAACATTCAAGAGTAACGTTCAGAGAACATTCAGAAGTAACGCTCAGAGAACATTCAGAAGTAACGCTCAGAGAACATTCAAGAGTAACGCTCAGAGAACATTCAAGAGTAACGTTCAGAGAACATTCAGAAGTAACGTTCAGAGAACATTCAGAAGTAACGCTCAGAGAACATTCTAAAGTAACACTCAGAGAACATTCAAGAGTAACGTTCAGAGAACATTCAGAAGTAACGTTCAGAGAACATTCAGAAGTAACGCTCAGAGAACATTCAAAAGTAACGCTCAGAGAACATTCAAAAGTAACGCTCAGAGAACATTCAAGAGTAACGTTCAGAGAACATTCAGAAGTAACGTTCAGAGAACATTCAAGAGTAACGTTCAGAGAACATTCAGAAGTAACGTTCAGAGAACATTCAGAAGTAACGCTCAGAGAACATTCAAGAGTAACGTTCAGAGAACATTCAGAAGTAACGTTCAGAGAACATTCAAGAGTAACGTTCAGAGAACATTCAGAAGTAACGTTCAGAGAACATTCAGAAGTAACGCTCAGAGAACATTCAAGAGTAACGTTCAGAGAACATTCAGAAGTAACGCTCAGAGAACATTCAGAAGTAACGCTCAGAGAACATTCAAGAGTAACGTTCAGAGAACATTCAGAAGTAACGTTCAGAGAACATTCAGAAGTAACGCTCAGAGAACATTCAAGAGTAACGTTCAGAGAACATTCAGAAGTAACGCTCAGAGAACATTCAAGAGTAACGTTCAGAGAACATTCAGAAGTAACGCTCAGAGAACATTCAGAAGTAACGCTCAGAGAACATTCAAGAGTAACGTTCAGAGAACATTCAGAAGTAACGTTCAGAGAACATTCAGAAGTAACGCTCAGAGAACATTCAAGAGTAACGTTCAGAGAACATTCAGAAGTAACGCTCAGAGAACATTCAAGAGTAACGCTCAGAGAACATTCAAGAGTAACGCTCAGAGAACATTCAGAAGTAACGCTCAGAGAACATTCAGAAGTAACGCTCAGAGAACATTCAGAAGTAACGCTCAGAGAACATTCAGAAGTAACGCTCAGAGAACATTCAAGAGTAACGTTCAGAGAACATTCAGAAGTAACGTTCAGAGAACATTCAGAAGTAACGCTCAGAGAACATTCAAAAGTAACGCTCAGAGAACATTCAAAAGTAACGCTCAGAGAACATTCAAAAGTAACGTTCAGAGAACATTCAAGAGTAACGTTCAGAGAACATTCAGAAGTAACGCTCAGAGAACATTCAAGAGTAACACTCAGAGAACATTCAAGAGTAACGCTCAGAGAACATTCAAAAGTAACGTTCAGAGAACATTCAAGAGTAACGTTCAGAGAACATTCAGAAGTAACGCTCAGAGAACATTCAAGAGTAACGCTCAGAGAACATTCAAGAGTAACGCTCAGAGAACATTCAGAAGTAACGCTCAGAGAACATTCAGAAGTAACGCTCAGAGAACATTCAGAAGTAACGCTCAGAGAACATTCAAGAGTAACGTTCAGAGAACATTCAGAAGTAACGTTCAGAGAACATTCAGAAGTAACGCTCAGAGAACATTCAGAAGTAACGCTCAGAGAACATTCAGAAGTAACGTTCAGAGAACATTCAGAAGTAACGCTCAGAGAACATTCAAGAGTAACGCTCAGAGAACATTCAGAAGTAACGCTCAGAGAACATTCAAGAGTAACGCTCAGAGAACATTCAAGAGTAACGTTCAGAGAACATTCAGAAGTAACGCTCAGAGAACATTCAAGAGTAACGCTCAGAGAACATTCAAGAGTAACGCTCAGAGAACATTCAGAAGTAACGCTCAGAGAACATTCAGAAGTAACGCTCAGAGAACATTCAGAAGTAACGCTCAGAGAACATTCAAGAGTAACGTTCAGAGAACATTCAGAAGTAACGTTCAGAGAACATTCAGAAGTAACGCTCAGAGAACATTCAGAAGTAACGCTCAGAGAACATTCAGAAGTAACGTTCAGAGAACATTCAGAAGTAACGCTCAGAGAACATTCAAGAGTAACGCTCAGAGAACATTCAGAAGTAACGCTCAGAGAACATTCAAGAGTAACGCTCAGAGAACATTCAAGAGTAACGCTCAGAGAACATTCAGAAGTAACGCTCAGAGAACATTCAGAAGTAACGCTCAGAGAACATTCAGAAGTAACGCTCAGAGAACATTCAAGAGTAACGCTCAGAGAGCATTCAGAAGTAACGCTCAGAGAACATTCAAGAGTAACGCTCAGAGAACATTCAGAAGTAACGCTCAGAGAACATTCAAGAGTAACGCTCAGAGAACATTCAGAAGTAACGCTCAGAGAACATTCAGAAGTAACGCTCAGAGAACATTCAGAAGTAACGCTCAGAGAACATTCAAGAGTAACGTTCAGAGAACATTCAGAAGTAACGTTTAGAGAACATTCAGAAGTAACGCTCAGAGAACATTCAAAAGTAACGCTCAGAGAACATTCAAAAGTAACGTTCAGAGAACATTCAAGAGTAACGTTCAGAGAACATTCAGAAGTAACGCTCAGAGAACATTCAAGAGTAACGCTCAGAGAACATTCAAGAGTAACGCTCAGAGAACATTCAAAAGTAACGCTCAGAGAACATTCAAGAGTAACGTTCAGAGAACATTCAGAAGTAACGCTCAGAGAACATTCAAGAGTAACGCTCAGAGAACATTCAAGAGTAACGCTCAGAGAACATTCAGAAGTAACGCTCAGAGAACATTCAGAAGTAACGCTCAGAGAACATTCAGAAGTAACGCTCAGAGAACATTCAAGAGTAACGTTCAGAGAACATTCAGAAGTAACGTTCAGAGAACATTCAGAAGTAACGCTCAGAGAACATTCAGAAGTAACGCTCAGAGAACATTCAGAAGTAACGTTCAGAGAACATTCAGAAGTAACGTTCAGAGAAGATTCAGAAGTAACGCTCAGAGAACATTCAAAAGTAACGCTCAGAGAACATTCAAGAGTAACGTTCAGAGAACATTCAAGAGTAACGTTCAGAGAACATTCAGAAGTAACGCTCAGAGAACATTCAAGAGTAACGCTCAGAGAACATTCAAGAGTAACGCTCAGAGAACATTCAGAAGTAACGCTCAGAGAACATTCAGAAGTAACGCTCAGAGAACATTCAGAAGTAACGCTCAGAGAACATTCAAGAGTAACGTTCAGAGAACATTCAGAAGTAACGTTCAGAGAACATTCAGAAGTAACGCTCAGAGAACATTCAGAAGTAACGCTCAGAGAACATTCAGAAGTAACGTTCAGAGAACATTCAGAAGTAACGCTCAGAGAACATTCAAGAGTAACGCTCAGAGAACATTCAGAAGTAACGCTCAGAGAACATTCAAGAGTAACGCTCAGAGAACATTCAAGAGTAACGCTCAGAGAACATTCAGAAGTAACGCTCAGAGAACATTCAAGAGTAACGCTCAGAGAACATTCAAGAGTAACGCTCAGAGAACATTCAGAAGTAACGCTCAGAGAACATTCAGAAGTAACGCTCAGAGAACATTCAGAAGTAACGCTCAGAGAACATTCAAGAGTAACGCTCAGAGAACATTCAGAAGTAACGCTCAGAGAACATTCAAGAGTAACGCTCAGAGAACATTCAGAAGTAACGCTCAGAGAACATTCAGAAGTAACGCTCAGAGAACATTCAAGAGTAACGTTCAGAGAACATTCAGAAGTAACGTTCAGAGAACATTCAGAAGTAACGCTCAGAGAACATTCAGAAGTAACGCTCAGAGAACATTCAGAAGTAACGCTCAGAGAACATTCAAGAGTAACGCTCAGAGAACATTCAGAAGTAACGCTCAGAGAACATTCGAGAGTAACGCTCAGAGAACATTCAGAAGTAACGCTCAGAGAACATTCAGAAGTAACGCTCAGAGAACATTCAAAAGTAACGTTCAGAGAACATTCGAGAGTAACGCTCAGAGAACATTCGAGAGTAACGCTCAGAGAACATTCAGAAGTAACGCTCAGAGAACATTCAGGAGTAACGCTCAGAGAACATTCAGAAGTAACGCTCAGAGAACATTCAAAAGTAACGTTCAGAGAACATTCAGAAGTAACGCTCAGAGAACATTCAAGAGTAACGCTCAGAGAACATTCAGAAGTAACGCTCAGAGAACATTCAAGAGTAACGCTCAGAGAACATTCAGAAGTAACGCTCAGAGAACATTCAGAAGTAACGCTCAGAGAACATTCAAGAGTAACGCTCAGAGAACATTCAGAAGTAACGCTCAGAGAACATTCAAGAGTAACGCTCAGAGAACATTCAGAAGTAACGCTCAGAGAACATTCAAGAGTAACGTTCAGAGAACATTCAGAAGTAACGTTCAGAGAACATTCAGAAGTAACGCTCAGAGAACATTCAGAAGTAACGCTCAGAGAACATTCAGAAGTAACGCTCAGAGAACATTCAAGAGTAACGCTCAGAGAACATTCAGAAGTAACGCTCAGAGAACATTCAAGAGTAACGCTCAGAGAACATTCAGAAGTAACGCTCAGAGAACATTCAAAAGTAACGTTCAGAGAACATTCGAGAGTAACGCTCAGAGAACATTCGAGAGTAACGCTCAGAGAACATTCAGAAGTAACGCTCAGAGAACATTCAGAAGTAACGCTCAGAGAACATTCAGAAGTAACGCTCAGAGAACATTCAAAAGTAACGTTCAGAGAACATTCGAGAGTAACGCTCAGAGAACATTCAAGAGTAACGCTCAGAGAACATTCAGAAGTAACGCTCAGAGAACATTCAGGAGTAATGCTCAGAGAACATTCAGAAGTAACGCTCAGAGAACATTCAAAAGTAACGTTCAGAGAACATTCAAGAGTAACGCTCAGAGAACATTCAGAAGTAACGCTCAGAGAACATTCAAGAGTAACGCTCAGAGAACATTCAGAAGTAACGCTCAGAGAACATTCAGAAGTAACGTTCAGAGAACATTCGAGAGTAACGCTCAGAGAACATTCAAGAGTAACGCTCAGAGAACATTCAAGAGTAACGCTCAGAGAACATTCAGAAGTAACGCTCAGAGAACATTCAAAAGTAACGTTCAGAGAACATTCGAGAGTAACGTTCAGAGAACATTCGAGAGTAACGCTCAGAGAACATTCAGAAGTAACGCTCAGAGAACATTCAGGAGTAACGCTCAGAGAACATTCAGAAGTAACGCTCAGAGAACATTCAAAAGTAACGTTCAGAGAACATTCAAGAGTAACGCTCAGAGAACATTCAGAAGTAACGCTCAGAGAACATTCAAGAGTAACGCTCAGAGAACATTCAGAAGTAACGCTCAGAGAACATTCAGAAGTAACGCTCAGAGAACATTCAAAAGTAACGTTCAGAGAACATTCGAGAGTAACGCTCAGAGAACATTCAGAAGTAACGCTCAGAGAACATTCAAAAGTAACGCTCAGAGAACATTCAGAAGTAACGCTCAGAGAACATTCAAAAGTAACGTTCAGAGAACATTCAAAAGTAACGCTCAGAGAACATTCAGAAGTAACGCTCAGAGAACATTCAGAAGTAACGCTCAGAGAACATTCAAGAGTAACGCTCAGAGAACATTCAGAAGTAACGCTCAGAGAACATTCAGAAGTAACGCTCAGAGAACATTCAAAAGTAACGTTCAGAGAACATTCGAGAGTAACGCTCAGAGAACATTCAAGAGTAACGCTCAGAGAACATTCAAGAGTAACGCTCAGAGAACATTCAGAAGTAACGCTCAGAGAACATTCAAAAGTAACGTTCAGAGAACATTCGAGAGTAACGCTCAGAGAACATTCAGAAGTAACGCTCAGAGAACATTCAAAAGTAACGCTCAGAGAACATTCAGAAGTAACGCTCAGAGAACATTCAAGAGTAACGCTCAGAGAACATTCAGAAGTAACGCTCAGAGAACATTCAAGAGTAACGTGTTTTTTTAACTGTTTTTAGATAATATATTTGTTGTCTGTGTTTATTCACATTGCAGACGCTCTTATGGATCATATTTTCAGGAATGAACTCGAGAGGAAATTATCATCCAGTGAAAAGCAAGAGCAGGTTCCAAAAGCCAGAATAAGACCTGCTACATCACTTCCTGTAGAGGGGTTTAAACTTCATATCCAGTGATATTATTGATCAGACTGCACAGAACTTGAGCTGAATTATGACTCTCCTGTCTTCTGTCTCATATCTGAGTCGATCTGTACTGTATGAAGCACTGTAATGAGGCTGAAGGTGATCCAGTGTGATTCTCTCTCGTGTTTTCTTCATACACACTTCTGCCAAACGTTGAGTTGCGTAACTGTGTGTAAATTGCTCCCATTGGATTAAAATGTGCCAACAAAATCAATACGGCAGGAACACTGAGAACAGGAATTCAGTCACGTATCGCCAGCGTTCCCATCAGCCCGGGGTTTCTGGGATACGGCCTGACTGCGTCTGTCCCCATCAGGGAGATCAAGAGAAAAGATCCCTCAGGGTTTCATAACCCAATGTTTTCGGCACTTCCATCACTATCATATCAGAGCGGTTGAAAAAACACCCATAAAACATTATGACTGTGTTTATCGCTTCATCTCCTCCTCAGGACTCAGGACCACAGAAACCGTAGCAAAGGTACAAGATTATTATTGATAACAATTCATCAAACAATTCACCCAACGATCTCAAAACTACACACCAGCTTGTACAAACCTCTAACTTTACCTTCAAATATTTCAGTCAAAAGCACTTTTTCTCTATTGTCAGAACGTTGGCCTCAGATGACACACACACCTGCCCTGCCTAGTGAACACTAGTGAGATCACTTCATTACAGTAAAAATAAATCCAGCATCCTGTGATCTGTGTGTTTTCCTCCTTAATGTTGATAAATGTGTGTTATTTGAGTTCACAGCGTGACACCTGAGGTCATTATACTGTGTTTGTGTTTTATGAGCATGGTTAAACGTGTGTAAAATGAGATAAAATGTAGAGTTCTGCAGAAAATATTGAGAAAATTGGAAAATTGTGTGAAAACATGTGACGTGTGTTCAACGTGTTGAGAAATGTGTATTTGTTTCTTGAACAGCGTTTCTTGGGGAAGTTGTGGCAGTATTAGTGTGTGTTAGTGATCGAGCAGAACTGTAATAACTGCACATGGATGATTGACAGCAGATAACAGTGATTGATCCGCTCTCGTGGGTTTATCTGTCCATATCTGCAGGAGGAACGAACACTCACATTGTTATTGTGCTCCAAAAGGATCAAATCATCCACTGGTGTGTGTGTGTGTGTCAACATGATGAAAACATACATGAGATAAGGTGTGTGTGTGTGTGTGTTACACGCCATTTAGATAAAGCAACTAAACAGCAACAATAAATACTCTGTGTGTGTGTGTGTGTGTGTGTGTGTGTGTGTGTGTGTGTGTGTGTGTGTGTGTGTGTGTGTGTGTGTGTGTGTGTGTGTGTGTGTGTGTGTGTGTGTGTGTGTGTGTGTGTGTGTGTGTGAGAGAGAGTGTGTGTGAGTGTGTGTGTGTGTGTTTGAGTGTGTGTGTGTCTGTGCGAGTGTGAGTGAGTGTGTGTGAGTGTTAGTGTTAGTGTGTGTGTGTTTATTAAGTTTGTTTATTAAGCGTGCTGGGCAACCACCCAGTAGAGCATTACAATAATCTAGCCTTGAGGTCATGAACGCATGAACTAACTGTTCAGCATTTTGCATTGAGAGTATATGTCATAATTTAGATATAATTTTAAGATGGATATAAACAAAAAGATTTTACTTACAAAAAAACAGACATAGCACAAGGTAAAGGAGAGCAAGGCTTGGAATAACACACACAACACTTCACTAACTAGTTTAGGGAGGAGCTCTAAACAACCTAAAAGAAAAAACATCCTTTTTTAGCAGTCATGAAGTAATTACTCATAATAAGAGTATGAGATTTCAGACGCAGCCTTAGGGTGTGTTTACAGGGGAATGTGTTTGGGCCGTTAATTTATGCGACAACAGCGTTTTTGAGGCCTTTACCGTCTCCATGTAATCAACAAAAATGCGCATTGTGTGTTCGCGAGGTGTTTCTTGACAAAGCGACATCTCCAACTGGCCTGGCATCATAACACAGCCTTTTAGTCATTTTCGCAGATTCGTGTGAACGGGGATCATTTTGACAGTGTTTTCATCTGTTCTTAGTGCATCGCTGTCGTGTAAACATAGCATTAGTCTCAGACACTGGTGATTTGGCCTGAGAGGGAGAAGAGAGACACAGACACAGGACTTAGAAAGGTTCAGCTTCCACTGGCTTTACAAAACCATGGCTCACCTTTCCCCCAGGTGTGTCAGTGTGGCCTTGGGGTTCAGGGTTAGGGAAGCACGCGCTAACCTGTCAAAAACCATCTCCAGTGTTTTAACAGGGTCTCACGATATCATCGAGATATGTGTCAGGTACATCAGGCGTCTGGTTCACATCCCAGAGGCGAGGACGGAGAACTGTAGGAAGTGTGGAGAGGCAAACACAGACCACAGAGGAGCGGTCAGTCGCCCTTTAGTGAGTCCAGCGGATCCTCTGTCCACTCTATCCTCCATACGGGACAGGACAGTCTGATTTCACACTGACTTACTGGAAATCTGTTCATAGCAGACACGGAAAGCAGATGTTGTTCATAGTGTAATGTGTTCCATTCACCCACAAACTGACGGAAATCCAATCCCAGCGTGGAGAAAATTATGTTCTTCCTCAGTGTTTCTGTCTCGTCTTCCAGCACAAATATCTAAAGATTCTTAAAATCAAGACACCTTTAACTGGAGAAGAAAAATGACTGAAGATATTAAGACTGAAAGATGAATCAAAATGAAGTGAGTTTGTGCTTAAAACAAGAGCAAATATCTGCCAATGGAGTCAGAAAAATAACCTTAATTCAAAGTGAGAACAAGTTCATCTGTTCCATTGGCAGATATTTGCTCTTGTTTTGTTCTCACGAGACGATCCTCTTGTTCGGTGGAGAGAGCAGATGATTGTGTAGTTTCTGCAGACTAGAGACTCCTGATCCAAACGCCACATCATCAGAACATGAGGAGCTGATCGAACACTGACCCCTGCTGGACTGATCCTGGAGTTACTGCATGATCTTCAGCTCTCACACACACACACACACACACACACAATCATCAGAACATGAGGAGCTGATCGAACACTGACCCCTGCTGGACTGATCCTGGAGTTACTGCATGATCCTCGGCTCACTCACACACACACACACACACACACACACACACAATAATCATCAGAACATGAGGAGCTGATCGAATACTGACCCCTGCTGGACTGATCCTGGAGTTACTGCATGATCCTCAGCTCATACACACACACACACACACACACACAATAATCATCAGAACATGAGGAGCTGATCGAACACTGACCCCTGCTGGACTGATCCTGGAGTTACTGCATGATCCTCGGCTCACACACACACACACACACACACACAATAATCATCAGAACATGAGGAGCTGATCGAATACTGACCCCTGCTGGACTGATCCTGGAGTTACTGCATGATCCTCAGCTCACTCACACACACACACACACACACAACAAAATTAACAGAATGCATAGCTGATATAAAAAATTGGATGACTAGTAATTTCCTGCAACTTAATTCAGAAAAAACAGAATTTTTAATCACTGGACAAAAAAACTCCTCAAGTAGTAACCTAGAATACTGTCTAACACTCGATGGCTGCTCTGTCAAGTCCTCGTCGTCAGTTAGGAACCTGGGTGTGCTCTTTGATACCAATCTCTCATTTGAAAGCCACGTTTCTAGCATCTGTAAAACTGCATTCTACCATCTTAAAAATATATCTAAATTACGGCACATGCTTTCAATGCAAAATGCTGAACAGTTAGTTCATGCGTTTATGACCTCAAGGCTAGATTATTGTAATGCTCTACTCGGTGGTTGCCCTGCTCGCTTAATAAACAAACTCCAGCTGGTTTACATAAAGATGATAACGGTATCATTTCAAAACTATTTTCAAAGTTTGCGTTCTCAAGCCGCCAAACACTTGTTTTTGAACGCAAATGAACGGCCAAAATGCATTAAAAGTTTTCTATTTTGGTTAAAAATGGCGTCGTGTAAGTGGCCCCAAAGTAAATAACTAATGATTTTTTTTGCAACGGAAATGAATCAATCAAAAACTTACTTTAGCTGGACAATGACTTTTTTCTAGAGCTGATGTACAGCCAAAACAATCTTTCTTCCATTAATTTCCTGTAAAGCTGCTTTGAAACAATCTATATTATAAAAAAGTGCTATATAAATGAAGGTGACTTGACACACTCACACACGCACACGCACAAACAAACACTCACTCACTCACTCACTCACTCACTTTTAATATAAGTAAATTGCAGGTGTTTCGGCACATGAGAGTGAGTACAACTCTCTACAATTGGCACAATAAATGCACTGATATAAAGAATCGATTCTCAGTAAAACATGAATATATATATTCCATAAATATTTATGACGAAATATTTGTGATGTCTGCAAAATAAGAATCTCAATATCAGCCAATCAGGTTTCAGCATATGGAGATTAAAGCTATAAGAGAGATGTATTTCTCCACTGTTCGTGTTTCCTGTAATCCTGTTCACTGAGGCAGAAAACATTTTCAAATCGATACAAAAATGGCTGGTACTTTTCCTTTGATCAAATGAAACTGACCATTTCATAACGTCATCAACTGTGTGGAAAAGGCACTCATGATTGCGCGGTGAACTTGGCACTTAATCTCGACTGAAAGACTGAAGGACCTTGGCGTGTTATATTATTCTATTATTATGGTACGACAATGATAAAAATTGTTGTTACTGTTCTTTTATGCATTTAATAAAAAAATAAAAAAAAGATTGCGCGGTGACGTTCGGTGACGTAGTTACGCACGTACGTGCAACATCACCTGTCAAACAACTTCCTGCTTCCGGCTAGGGTTTCGAGGTAAGCTGCATTGATCATAAACCATCGTTATTTGCTGTAAAGTCGATGATTTAGACGATCGAATTGCTCGATCTTGTCACATGCGCACGCGGATGTGTTTGAACAGGGTGAGCTCGAGCTCGTGCTCGCCGCGCGCGCGCGCGTAACCGAGCCGATCGACATCCGGGTTGGTGTTGGACAATAAGCTGATGTTCCCAGATCTGTGATGTTATGTTAATGTCACAGGTGAAGATGTGTTCCGGGCTCCTGCTGCTGCCGCTGCTGTTCGGCTGGATCTGCGCGTCGGAGCTGACCTTCGAGCTGCCGGACAACGCCAAGCAGTGTTTCTATGAGGACATTACCGTCGGCACCAAGTGCACGCTGGAGTTCCAGGTACGCGCATCCCAACTGACTCCGCCGGATCACTGTCACGTGACTGCGCATTCCGACTTACTCTGCATTAACTCACTGTCACATGAGCGCGCATCCCGACTGACTCCGCATTAACTGTCACGTGACCGCTAGGGCTGTGACGGTAACGGAATTTCCCTTGCGATAATTTTGAGTGGCTCAATAGCGCGATATGCGGTATTATCGGCATATATATATATAATCTGTGTGTGTTAAGATGTAACGAGGTCATATTCAGAAACCGAAAATAGAGTGTTGAAACAGGAAGTGAAGTAAACCAAAGAGAATGTCAAATAAGGGTCCACATAACAGAACATAAACCTGACAATAAAATTGTAGGGCTATTGTTATATGTATAACAGTTAGTTCTGATAATCGAATCTGACTGGACAAGAGACTTTCTGCTAATATTTCACCAGTAAAAGCAGAACTACTCATCTCTGCCCGTTCTAGACGGGATGTCAGTCAGTGCCGTTACGTTGTTACGCCACAAGGTGGCGGCAAGGGACTGTCTTTGAGTGAGTCTTTAAGCCGTTCATTCAACTACACGTTCAAAAACGCTGATTCTTTCAAAGAGAGATGTAATGAAACGGCTGTTGAAATCATTTTAACTTTGAGCGCCCCTTTAGAAAACTCAGCTGACCAGCAATGCGTCGATGCTAAGACAGAGATTTCGCATGCCTTGGACATGGCAACCTTTTTTCACGAATGTGTCTCGGCCTGAAGGACAGACGCAGGTAATCGCACACGCTCAGTCGATCTCTCTCCCATTCACTGTCTGTTTAGGCTTGTTAAGTGCAAATCTACGGAGCCTCTGTACAAATCACCATTGTACACATTATGTTGTCGTTACTAACTAATTTAATATTCAGTACACATGCACGAAGTGTAAAACGAGAAGGGCATAGTTTAACAAAAAAAGAAAACACAAATATCGCGGTTGCTGCGGTTCTTGCGTTGCTCTGCGGTTGGCTCCTTAATAGCGCTGTATTGCGATATTGCAGTTATTGCGACAGCCCTAGTGACCGCGCATCCCGACTGACTCCGCATTAACTCACCGCCACGTGACCGCGCATCCCGACTAATTCCGCATTAACTCACTGTCACGTGACCACGCATCCCGACTGACTCCGCATTAACTCAGTCACGCGACTGCGCATCCCGACTAATTCCGCATTAACTCACCGCCACGTGACCGCGCATCCCGACTAATTCCGCATTAACTGTCATGTGACCGCGCATCCCGACTGACTCCGCATTAACTCAGTCACGCGACTGCGCATCCCGACTAATTCCGCATTAACTCACCGCCACGTGACCGCGCATCCCGACTAATTCCGCATTAACTGTCATGTGACCGCGCATCCCGACTGACTCCGCATTAACTCACTGTGACGTGACCGCACATCCCGACTGACTCCGCATTAACTCACCGTCACGTGACCGCACATCCCGACTAACTCCGCATTAACTCACTGTCACGTGACTGCGCATCCCGACTGACTCCGCATTAACTCACTGTGACGTGACTGCTCATCCTGACTGACTCCGCATTAACTCACTGTCACGTGACTGCGCATCCTGACTGACTCCGCATTAACTCACTGTGACGTGACTGCTCATCCCGACTGACTCCGCATTAACTCATTCCGACTGACTCCGCATTAACTCATCCCGACTGACTTCGCATTAACTCACCGTCACGTGACCGTGCATCTCGACTGACTCCGCATTAACTCACCGTCACGTGACCGCGCATCCCGACTGACTCCGCATTAACTCACCGTCACGTGACCGCGCATCCCGACTGACTCCGCATTAACTCACCGTCACGTGACCGCGCATCTCGACTGACTCCGCATTAACTCACCGTCACGTGACCGCGCATCTCGACTGACTCCGCATTAACTCACCGTCACGTGACCGCGCATCCCGACTGACTCTGCATTAACTCACCGTCACGTGACCGTGCATCCCGACTGACTCCACATTAACTCTCTGTCACGTGACCGCGCATCCCGACTGACTCCGCATTAACTCACTGTCACGTGACCGCGCATCCCGACTGACTCCGGACACAGACATGAAGGATAACTGAGAACGGTCAGTGTGTGTTGACGTGTGTCTGTTCCTCTACAGGTGGTGACCGGCGGTCACTATGACGTGGACTGTCGTCTGGAGGATCCGGACGGGACGGTCCTCTATAAGGAGATGAAGAAGCAGTACGACAGCTTCACCTTCACCGCCTCCAGGAACGGCACCTACAAGTTCTGCTTCAGCAATGAGTTCTCCACCTTCACACACAAGACCGTCTACTTCGACTTCCAAGTGGGCGACGACCCTCCGCTCTTCCCCAACGAGAACAGGGTCACGGCGCTCACGCAGGTCAGTACACGGATTACACTAGTGACGGAGTGACCACTAATGTGACCAGATCTAATGTCCGTCTGATGAACCAGCAGAAACTCACTGAGATAGAAGCACATTTACCATAAACGGGTTTATTCAGGATGTGTTGAGGTTTAGTGACGGTTAAAAGTTCAGAATAATTATGATAATTTGGTCAATACAGTAAAAACAGTGAAATATTATTCCAATGTAAAACAGGTGTGTTCTATGTGAATATGTAGTAAAGTGTAATTAATAAAGTGTAATGATTATTATCAATGTTGAAAACTGTTCATATTTTTGTGGAAACCGTGATTTAAGATTCAAAAGTTTGGAGTCAGTAAGATATTAATGCTTTCATTCATCAAGGACACATTAAACTGATCAAAAGTGACAGTAAAGACATTTATAATGTTACAAAAGATCTCAAATAAATGCTGTTCTTTTCAACTTTCTATTCATCAAAATGTATCACAAAATATGAAAATAAAAAGCCCAAATTATTACTTCGTCATATTGTGTCAAAATTGTGACACAATAAGTCAAAATTATGTCAAAGTTCAAATGATTACTCAAAAAGCCAAAATTGTGACATAAAAAAAACTAAATTATGACATGTCAAAATTTAAACCGAAATTATTACATAAGTCAAAATTGTCAAAGTTAAAATGATTACTAAAAAAGCCAAAATAATGCCATAATCAAAATTTAAACCGAAATTACTACGTAAAAAGTCAAAATTGTGACATAAAGTCAAAATTGTCAAAAAGCCAAAATTATGACGTAAAAAGTTATAATGATTCAACGTTGATAACAGTAAGAACACAGAATGATTTGTGAAGGATCATGTGACACTGAAGACTGGAGTAATGATGATAAATTCAGCTTTGATCACAGGAATAAATTACACTTTACTATATATTCACATAGAGAACAGATGATTTACACTGGAGTAATATTTCACTGTTTTACTGGATTTATGATCAGAGAAATGAGCAGAAGAGACTCTTTCACAAACATTAAAACATCTTAATTATTCAGAATTTTTGACTGCCAGAGTGTGTCAGCTTTCAGCCCAGAGTGAACTGTATTTGATAGTGTGTGTGAACGCAGACGGTCGACACGTGCGCTCTAGAACGCTTTATGTCTTTAAGCTGGCGTGAGGTCAGTAGCTGCTGACCGGTGCTCACGGTGTCGCTGTGTTTCAGATGGAGTCGGCCTGCGTCTCCATTCACGAGGCCCTGAAGTCCGTCATCGACTATCAGACGCACTTCCGGCTGCGAGAGGCTCAGGGCCGCAGCCGAGCCGAAGACCTCAACACCCGAGTGGCCTTCTGGTCCATCGGCGAGGCCTTCATCCTGCTCGTGGTCAGCATCAGTCAGGTGGTCCTGCTCCGCAGCTTCTTCTCAGACAAGAAAACCACCACGACCCGCGTGGGATCGTAAGAGCCGGGACTCGCACAGGGCTTTATACCCTTCCTGCGTGTCCGTCCCTCTTCCATATCCAGCAGAGCATTCGCTGAAATCTAATTTATTTTGTGGGTGTGTGTTGACTTTACACATGACGTGTATGTGAACATTATAGGATGTAAGTCTCTGTAGACCTGCTCGACACCATCATCATCAAACATTAGTTCAGTCTTCATAGAGCCACTATTGAATGCAAGAGCTTTATTTGCTTTATGTTGTATAAACTGGCATCCTTGTGAATGTTTCTCAGTCATTGTTTTCTTTTCAAGACGCTGGTGTAATTGGTGTGTTTTATATTAGCTGTTTCTTTTTAATAGTGGTGCACTGATTTCTTTACCGTGTTTGAATGGGCTAATAAATGTGTGGAGGAACGTCTCGGCCTCTTCTTCATGAAACCCGCCGTCCTTCTCAAGACTATAAGAGTCATCTGATCAGCTGAGGTCGATTAAAAGACCTGGAAATGGCTTCCTTTATTCGTTTCAGCTCTAGAAGTGTCTGAATCCATTCATTCAAACGTGTATCAACTAGAGCAAATCTCATTGGTTTAGTGGCTCTGTAAAGCAGATCTCACTCGTGATGTCTATACAGGCTTATTCGGTGTTAAACTTGTGCTCTGTACACCATACTCTTTAAATCTGGCATGAAAGCAAACATTTTCTTCCTGCAGTTGTGCTTTAACAGTTTATAAAATGGCACAGAAACATAATAAATCTCTCTTTTTTTCAATTTTAAAGAGCTTTACTGGCATGCTTGTTTGCATACAATATTGCCAAAGCATTAAACATAAAAGAAATAAAGGAAAGTATAGCTGCAAGCAGCGGTTTAAGGACTTTAAGCACGTATGTGTAAATAGATATTATGTTTTATTTAGAAAGCATGTAACCACTAAAATCATAGAAGGAAAAGACCATTTACAGCCAATACAGGCAGTTTACCATAGGAAATATATGGTTTTTAAAGCTTTTTAACAGTTATAGCATCACCTATGGTCCGATCTCCATAAATGTTTGTATGCTTTAGAATCATATGCTGCATGTGCTCACCAATTATCAACAGAGTTTTTGTTTAGGAGTTATAGACTTTTGCATGCACTTGGCCACGCCCACTCTATAAATGAGCCTATTATTGCCATCCAAATGCAAAGTTCAAATTTTTTTTGAACAGTCCAGAGAATTGCACCGCATTGGTTTTATTCAGATTGAGCGAAAAACCTAGGACTAGTTTGCAAAAGTAGGTTTTTAACATAATTGCGAATATTTAATGAACGATTTGATTGACAGCAGTGGTTCTTGAGGCAAAGTTGTTCAGTATGAGGAGATCTATCAAATGATATCAATAAGGCGTAAAACTTGTTAGAGCCACCTAGTGGCCGATTTCTTTTAAATTTTCTTACAGACCTCTAGGGCCATGAGTCGAACATGCCCACCGGTTTTCGTTCCGATCGGCCTCCGTTAACCTTGTCTAATAGGTGCTCAAACTTCATTGGCCGATGGCGGCCATGTTTTTTGAGATACGCCAATGTCCTCATAGGCTGCGTTCCACTTCATATGTACACTTCAGGCAGCTTCATATACCACAATGCAACACTATTGTGACGTCACCGCATATCGCATTTAATTTACCCCACCACAAACAACTCTATATTTTAATTAAAAAACATTGAAAACAACCCAAACACACCTATATACATATAGAATGCTGCATTAAACACTTTCGTAAAGGAAAAAAATAAATAATAAATCAGCTCCATAGTAGATTCCAAGTGATCAAGGGCTTAGGACGTTCCAGTTCAGCCCATTGCAAAGATTCCACCAGTAGTGGGCACTCATGCAACGTAAGCAATGACGCACATCCGAGACGGAGGGAGGTTAGCGAGTGAAGAGCATAATAAAAACGAACTGGAAGCAATAGACTATCATGGAGCATTGGACAAAGACAACTGGACAATTTTCAAGTCAATCGGTCAATGGTTGTGTGGTTATAGCCATTTTCATGTTTTTTTCCTGTTATAGCGCCACCAAGTGGCCAATCGCTGCGATTTTTTCCCGTGACCAAACATCGAGTCTGTACACATGTATACCAAGTTTGGTGAAAATATCTCATTCCGTTCACGAGTTATAGCCATTTTAGTAAAAGTGGCCCCAGCTCCCATATCGAACCTTTTGGCACCCCTTAGCGACCGTGAATAGAAATTTCAACTTTTTTTTAATAACTATTGACAATCAGACTCCAGAGAATCTTTCTGCACTAGTTTGGTTCCGGTCGGGCGAAAAACCTAGGACTAGTTCGCAAAAGTAGGTTTTTCGAAAAATCCAAAATACCCAAAAAATTCTCCAGAATGAGGAGCAAATACGAGATATTTTGTCCGTCTTGAGCCAAGGATTCCAACGACATAAGACACTTGAGCCTACGCCTAACGGTTTAGGAGTTTCGTACCATTTAGTACTTTTGAGCGCTGTAGCGCCACCATCAGGCCGAGCCTTGGCGTCGTTGTAGGCGTTCTACGACTTACGGTTTGGTCTGCCCGATCACTTTTAGGGGAGAATGCTGAAAATTGAACAAATACAACACTATTCCAGTGATCTCTCCTCAGTTCCTCGTGTGGCCGCTAGCGGGCGCTGTGAGGAAACGCTTACTGCAGTGAACAGGCAAATCTGGAGGAAGATTATCTGACACCTCGTTAATTTCTGTGCTTTAGTCTCTCACGGCTTCATTAATGAGTAAAACACTGTTTGATAAATCCGTCAGAGACGTGAAGCGCGCGTCCGCGTTATTAAAAGCCCTCGCTCTCGCGTCGTGACTGTTTTCGTTTACCTTTAAATGGAGAACGAGACGGTGATTGGACCGCGTGGCTGTCAATCACTCACAGCGGGGCGGGACCTTCTGTTACAGACGGGGAAAATCAGCAGTGGAGCAACATTCGTCGAGTTGAAAGACAGAACTGAGATTACAGGCAGAAATGGACATAAACCAGCGTTATGTTTATTTTATGAAGCTCGTTATGCCTCGCTGACCATCGCGTGTGTTTGATGAGGAGGATCTCGCTCGATGTTACAGGAAGCGGGGGAGGAAGAGCCGCAGCGACTCTATTTTTATCTTTCTGTATTATTTGGACTCGACATGAGCAAAAGTACCGTCACGGTCTGTGTGTCTGACCACACCGAACAAACGGGCCGTTAACGGACACGATCGAGGCGGTGAAGGACCAGCGCGAGCGGTAAGAGCCGCGGCCTCCGAGAACCGCGAAAACACGACCATACGAGCGATTTACTGAGGGAAAACACCGCGAATATGACAGAAACACTCATAATATCAGTAATAATAGTGACCCTCTGATATAGCCGATGGTGATTGGTCAGGTATTGGTGTGTATAATGACACTAAACTCTATAATTCATCGTCATTGTATAGTAAGTGCTTATAGACGTGTCACGTGATAAAAACATTTACACGCCAACCAATATTTCATATGATTTATTAGCCAAGTCAGCTTTGTATCTATAACGCTTTATACAGTACAGATTCACAGTAATAAACAGGAAAATATGAAACTAATTCATGTCAATATTCAGCTCAGTTTATACTTTTAATAGCTGAATCAAATTTTTCATAATTGAATTTTGCAACATTGGCGCTGTTCTTGATCTGAATAATGACTGGATTTGTCTCTTTGACTTGTTGATTCAGTTCTGTTCAATAACTGTAAAGTTCATCGATTATGAAATGAGCTGTAATGGTGTCAGTGCAGTCAGCTCAATAATATCGATATCGAATATTACATAATTATTTAAAACGCACTTAAAGGCACAATATGTAAGATTTTTGGATTAAAATATCCACTAGAACAGTGTTATATATTTTGTTGACTTGTGTACTTACATTATCCCAAATGTTTCCAAGAATGTGTAAATCCAGAGAAATAAGCGATTTTAACCAGGATACGGACCGTGTGTGTGCGTCGCCTATCAATGACATCATACCCGCGTTACCCTCAGGTTTTATTTTGTAGTAACCATGGAAACCCTAAAGCCGCTTTAATATATGATGTGTTTTATTAGACGGTGAGCAACTGTTTGGATCATTCATGGACAGAAACTAATCATTGTTCTCCAGCTCAACACAGTTAGTCTTATTGTTTAGATCTGGTGTTCTTGATTTACCGCGAGTACCATGTTTTACCATGCCTAATATGATCTCGCTCACTGCAGTGTGAACAAGTGTCTCATAGTAGCGCCGAGCGAACGCACAGAGTAGCATTATAACATCACTTTAACACACTCAAATGTGTGTAATATGATAAAACAGCGCTGCGTTCCCTCACACACACATGAGCGGAAGAAGCGGAAGCGCTCGCCTGACAGAATAAAAGCTCCGCCCAATCAAGGAGTCAAGACACACCTTTGTTCTGAATAAGAGACGAAAAATTATTCATCTGTCATTCATCTGAAGCTTCATCTGGTCTGATACATTGGAAACATCCTAACATGGCCTCCTTTCTTCAGTGAAGAATAGCTGCACAAATGCCGTAGCAGAATCACAACACTCGTCTGTGTGAGCGTAGAGCGCCGCGTGAGGAGCGAACGGCTCCGAATACAAGCCGGAAAGTAGTTAGCTGTGAACATAGAGCAGCCAGACTATTCCTCAAAAACTAAAGGGTTTGGGACGACGTGAGGGAGCTATTGACAAGAACAAGTGTTTCTCGTGTTAACATGCAGGGTTTCCGTGGGTCTTAAAAAGGTCTTAAATTGGATCAGAAAGTCTTAAGTTCGATATCATGGCATTAAATTAGGGCCCTATGATTTCTGCGATGTGGAAAACCTGCCCGGAATCCCAGAATCCTTTCATAAAAATGGAATTTACTGTACAATGTTAAATGTCACAGAATTTGTCAACTTTTGGATGAATAGATCAGAAGTGGGACGGGTCAGTCACTTAAAGGGACAGTTCACCCAAACATGAACATTCTGTCCTCATGAGAGTAAATCACACACACATGGACAACACAGAATTTGGTCAACATAAAACACAATTTGAGAAAAAATAGAATGTTTTTCATAGGGCCCTAAACATTTATTTTTTGTTCAACTTTTAATAAATTGCTGTAAAATTGTATATGTTTCATGATTTCTTTTAATTAGACATGCTTTTTGACTAATACAATTTAATTTAACCATTAAAACAGAAAACAAAATTAAAGGCTCTAAATTAAATCCCAAAATTAAATTGCATGCACTGCAAAAATAAATAAATAAATGAATGAATGAATGAATGAATGAATGAATATCTTCCTCAGGATTTTTGTTTCCCAGCACAAATCTCTAAACATCCTTAAATCAAGACACATTTACTGGAGATGCAAAATGAAGAAATGAACTCTGAGAAATTGAACACAATGAAGTGAGTTTATGATTAAAACAAGAACACGTATCTGTCCGTTTCTGAAGACGTTTGTTCTTGTTTTAATCATAAAATCACTTTCACAGGATTTCTGATCTTCAGTCGTTTCTCTTCTCCAGTAAATGTGTCTTGATTTAAGAATCTTTAGATATTTGCGCTGAAAACAAGACAAAACGACTGAAAACAAACAGTTTTTCTGCAGTGATCAGAAGGTTCAGTCAAAGTTATTTCCATATTCTTGTGTTTGGGAGCAGAGATATTCAAACTTTAAGATATTTAGTTGTAAAATGAATTGTAAAGTAATGGAGATCTGTTGGAAATGGTATTGAAGTGTCACTAATAGACATTAGAGAATATATTGACGTGTTGTTCCCTTCAGTTTATTCCTTACATTCTCTTTAATTGACGTGACGTGTGTCTGATGTTGTGGTGTTTTTGTCTGCAGGATAACCCTATGCCATGGATTTAAAAACTGCTGTTTTCAACGCCGCCAGAGACGGCAAACTGAGGCTCCTCCAGAAACTCTTAGAGAACAAGAGCGATCACGACGTCATGAAGCTCATGGCGGAGAAGACCAACGGAGCCACGCCGTTGCTCATGGCGGCGCGATACGGGCACCTGGAGCTGGTGGAGTTCCTGATCGAGTGCTGCTGCGCGCCCGTGGAGGTCGGCGGCTCCGTCAACTTCGACGGTGAGGTCATCGAGGGAGCGCCGCCGCTGTGGGCCGCGTCGGCCGCCGGACATCTGAAGGTCGTCCAGTCTTTGCTGGGACACGGTGCCTCTGTCAACAACACGACTCTTACGAACTCCACCCCGCTGAGGGCCGCGTGCTTCGACGGACACTTGGATATTGTCCGATACCTGGTGGAGCACAAGGCCGATCTGGAAGTGGCCAACAGACACGGCCACACGTGCCTGATGATCTCCTGCTATAAAGGCCACCGGGAGATCGCACAGTTCCTGCTGGAGAAAGGAGCCGATGTCAACCGGAAGAGTGTCAAAGGTACGGCTCCCAGAAACTTGGAATCATAAATAATAAAGATGAGGATGAGAAAATAGGCACCACCAGATTTAATGCTTTAATGCAGTCTGATTAACCCACAAACCTTCTTTTCATATGAAGGAAGACCTTTTATTATATTTGCGTTCTTTACGATAGTGTTTTTATATGCCTGTTGTTGGCAGAGGATGTTTACAGTAACTCACCCGCCAGCGACTGATTGAGCCTCAATAGCCGTGTTTCCACAGTCGGGCCGGGCCGGGCTAATATCCTCGGACCTGTAGCACGAGCCCAAAACACACTGCGTTTCCACCGTCGGGCCAGAAGCTCTGCCGCGCTTCACTAACACACACCTCTCTGGAACAACATCACACACACCCATCATCTCACCAACACGTATGTTTTATCAGAAAGAAATCACTGGAAACTAGCGTGAGCGCAAAATAAACATGATATAAGCGGCCATTTGTTGGCATTTCTTCTTTACTTAAAGATTTAAAACCCAAGCATTGATGTTTTACAATAATAAGTCATACGTTGATCATAAGGAATACATTTTTGTCAATATTTCACATTAGAGACACAGAAATAAAGTGGTATTTACTGTTATTTCACAGAAGAAAGAGGACACATGTATTTATTCAGTCGCGTCTGTTTCTGTGTATTTGTAGTCTCAGGACAGTTTACATCACATTTAGAAAGAACGATCATTTCTACACATTTTCCACCATAAATCCGACCTGAGGATCTTTAGCTCTCTCTCCAGTGACAGTCCCAGTACAGTTATATCTTCAGTCAGAGAAACAGAGGACGCTCACGAAAACTGGAGTTGCTTTATTTTATGACCTATGCAAAGCTAGATATGGATATCAGTCCGGTGTAAAGAGACGAGACGCACTGACAGACAAAATAAATACATGATTGTGACGGCCTATATGATTGGTCTGATTCCTTCAAGCGCTCGTATTTATCATGTTTACTATGGTAATGGTTAGCACGCATCACTATTTCTGCTAAATGATTGTAAAAGTCTTTAATGCTGATGTTATCTGGTGTATGAAATCATCCGCGGCGCTGCCGTCTCCAGACTCAGATAAACTCTGTTCGTAAACACTCCTCAAGCCCGAGCTGGCCCGCTTTGGACCAAGGTATTCGGCGGGCCAATAAACCCTGGCCGTTGGCCCCGAGGAAGCCCCGACGAGGCCCGATCAAGCCCCGGAAGTGACAGTGGAAACGCGACTAATTACTAGAGAAACCTGTCTGATAACAGGGTGTGTGTGTGTGTGTGTGTGTGGAGACGAGAGCGAGACGAGTGTGAATCCGCCTTTTCTGAACTCATTCTTTTTCCTATTGCGTATCAGAACGGAAAGGCGAGAAAATTTCCGGAAAGTGGAAGTAAAGTGCCTAAAGGTTAGTTGATATGTTTAACGGCAGGGTTAGGGCTTTAGAGACAGGGACGAGTAATGTCCTAATAAGGCAGCATACGTTTATGATTAGTGTTGTAGTCAAAACCAGGACCAGACCAGCACTCCTTAAATTCATAAAGATCCACATTACCACCTGAGAAATGACTTATTTTTAAATTCATGCAGAGGTGGTACAGAAGATGCATCTGAATTGCAAATGTTGAGTGTTTTTTTTTTTTTTTAAATAATTATCATGTTTGCAGTCAAGCTCAAATTGTGAAAACGGCTCTTTTGCTTTATATTATATCACGTTATGATATAAAAATCCAGCTCTCAAGTACTTTTTTGCAACAATATCTTGAATTTTGTGAGCATTTGTATTAATTTTGGTGACATTTTTGACACAATCCCTCATTAATTTCTGAACCGGCACAATAAATAAATCAGATTAGTAATAAGTTATTGATTGCATCTGAAGCAGGAAGTTTTACTTCCAGTCACATTAATAATCAGACCATGCACCGGCGCTTTGGTGATATCCCAGCAGTCCTGGTCTGAGACCGAGACCAGACCAAGACCGGTCTCGAGTACTACAACGTTTTAATAAATATAGTAATATACACCCTATATGATGTTATTATTGCATACTGTTTTATAATATACTACACTGATGTGCTCATAGGATCTGCTAGGGCTGGGACAATAAATCTGCGTCGTGACTCGAGAAATGATTGTTTTGATTTGAGAGAATCGCGATTAATTTGGAAAATCTCAGAATCGATCCACGATTGATTTATTGTCCCAGCCAGGACTCGACAGTGCGACTGTTTCACTCGCATTTGCAACTAAAAATAGACGTGTGTGTGTGAACTGTACAGTGTGTTTTGGAGCACGTGTGCGAATAAACAGTTTCTTAAATGTAAGATCGTAAAAAGTCTTAAATGGTATAACAAGCGTCTTGATCACTTTAAAGCATCTTATATTTTGGGGATGGACAAACATAAATGGCGATACTGTCTAATGTGATTATTAATCTTCATAAGGCTCTGATTTCATTAATAAATGTGAGCGCTTCACGTCTCAGAGCCTGAAGGTGGCGTTGTTGTGTGTTCAGGCTCACACACACTTATGCCAAACACACTAATGCTGATCAATCATGCCATGTTTACTGTACGGTGTTTATACTGTAATATGTTGTGTACGGTTATACACATTTTATCTCCTCGTCTGAATCTGAATGAGCTCCTGCAATAATAAAGCACAGACATTTCAAAATAAGAGTCCCGCTGTATTTCAGGCTCGTTTATTAAATAAAAGTCACGCCGTGTGTCCGATTTCCACCCCCTGGATACACAAACTGTGTGAGATTTAATTTCCATTTAATTTAAAGTGAACTCTTGTCTCTTCTGTGGGACGCCCCGTCATAGGAAAGACTGAGAACATTATTTCACACATATTAATAAATATATAGATTTTACTAGTGTCAGTGTTATTATAGATGACAAAAACTACAACCATAAACAAATCTCTTTACTTCAAATAAATAAATGTTAACTGACATTAAAATAAAATATAAAAAAACTTAAACTTTTCTTATTTTTATTTAGTTTCATTAACCTGAGGTACCAAACTAAAACTGAAATAAAAATTAATAAAAACTACATTTTTAAAAATAACTAAAAAAAAAAATGACAAAACAACAGAATTACTAAAACTTTTAACTAAAATGAAACTGAAAGCAGAATTAAATTGAACTCAGAATATTAACAGAAACTATACAGTATCTCAGCGATGCTAAAATAACACTATATGGCCAAATCTGTGTTTTATATAAATGCAGAAATAGTTAGTTGTACCCCTAAAGTTTCTAAATGCGCTCCTAAATTTTTCAACTTAAGAGCACAGGTGCACCATGGGAAACAGCGTCGAGCCCCGATCCCAGCCCTAGTATCTGCCACTATTTACACCAAGTATAAATAGCGTCTAATAGTGCATAGAAAGTGCTTTTTGTTGCTATTTACACAGCAAAATTGCCTTTTCTTTGGCAAAATGTGATTGAAATTTAAACTGCACAATTATTGTGGTTATCTCTAATCACGATTAGACTATTAACAATGCGATCAATAATCTCAACAGGCCTGACTCTGTCAGTCATTCATAAAACTGGCAAAATATGAAGGAGCCGTGGCTCTGAGCGGCAGCGTTTGTCCCAGTTATCAGACAGGCCATGTGTGTTTCATGGAAATCAATGGCATTCGTGAATTCTCAGTCTTTATAATAAGACATGCGCTCTCACTGTAATGCCGTCGTGATTATCATCCAGTTATTTCAGACTCTAAGCGTGTCCGTTTGGTACTGATCGTGCTGCACATTTAAATCTATCTTGGTGCACCGCTGGCGGTTTTGGGCCGTTGGCCTTCCGCTTGTCATCCAGTGACTCTCTGTGTGCTCTTTGTCTTCCAGGTAACACGGCGTTACACGACTGCGCCGAATCCGGGAGCCTGGAGATCATGAGGATGCTTCTGAAGTACGGCGCCAGCATGGAGAAGGACGGTTACGGGATGACGCCGCTGCTCTCGGCCAGCGTGACGGGCCACACCAACATCGTGGACTTCCTGACGCAGCACCCTCAAACGGGCCGGACGGAGTGCATCAACGCCCTGGAGCTGCTGGGGGCCACGTTCGTGGACAAGAAGAGGGATCTGCTGGGAGCGCTGAAGTACTGGAAGAGAGCCATGGATTCGCGGTACAGCGACTCGAGCCACGTGCTCTCGAAGGAAGAGCCCAAGCAGCTGGTGATGGCGTACGATTACACCAAGGAGGTGAACACCCTGGAGGAGCTGGACAGCCTGATCGCGGACCCCGACGACATGCGCATGCAGGCGCTGCTCATCCGCGAGCGCATCCTCGGCCCGTCGCACCCGGACACGTCCTACTACATCCGCTACCGAGGGGCCGTCTACGCCGACTCGGGGAACTTCGAGCGCTGCATCAAGCTGTGGAAGTACGCGCTGGACATGCAGCAGAGCAACCTGGAGCCGCTCAGCCCCATGACGGCCAGCAGCCTGCTCTCGTTCGCCGAGCTCTTCTCCTTCATGCTGCAGGACCGCGCCAAAGGCCTGCTGGGGACCTCCGTGTCCTTCGACCAGCTCATGGAGATCCTCAGCAAAAGCGTGCTGGAGATTGAGCGAGCCGTCAAGCGGCCCGGCCCGGACCCGGCCCAGCTCAGCAAGGTGCTGTCCATCATCCTGCACCTCATCTGCCTGCTGGAGAAGGTGCCGTGCACGGTGGAGCAGGACCACTTCAAGAAGGAGACCATCTACAAGTTCCTGAAGCTGCAGGCCTGCGGGAAGAATGGCTTCAGTCCGCTGCACCTGGCCGTGGACCGGAACACCACCTGCGTGGGCCGCTACCCCGTCTGCAAGTTCCCCTCCTTCCAGGTGGCGTCCATCCTGCTGGAGTGCGGCGCGGACGTCAACTGCCGGGACCAGGACGACAACAGCCCTCTGCACGTGGCGGCGTCCAACAACCACCCCGACATCATGAACTTGCTGATCTCCTGCGGCACGCATTTCGACAGCACCAACTCCTTTAAGCAGACGGCCTGCGACCTGCTGGACGAGAAGGAGATGGCTAAGAACCTGATCCAGCCCATCAACCACACCACGCTGCAGTGTCTGGCGGCGCGCGCCATCATCAAACACGGCCTGGCGTACCGCGGCAACATCCCCGAGCGGCTGGAGGCCTTCGTGCTGCTGCACAGATAGTGACGCTCCGGCTCCGGCCTGGCTCGGGTCTGGCTCCGGCTCGGGTCTGGCTCCGGCCTGGCACCGGCTCGGCTCCGGTCCGGCTCCGGCTCATTGGCATGCAGCGCTTCACAGAGTCCTACCATCTTTGCTTGGATTCCTGTTGAGTTTGTTCTGTGTTTCTTGCCGCTTGTCGACGGGTTTGCTTTCTCTTACTCTCTCTATGCAAAGACGGTAGGACCCGCCGGACCCGGTTGACCGCGCCGCTGCCCGGTTCCGTCTCTCCAGTGGACTGGAATGCTGTCATCGCTCCCCTCCAGCATAAACGAGCATTACGATGATTAGAGTTGTCAAAAGTACCGACCTCGGTACCAAGTTGGTACTGAAATTGAAATGTGAAGCTTTGAGCGCTCTGACTGGCCATTGTGTTCACGCGCTCAACAGATACGTCTGTGATTGGCTACAATGATCAACGCACGGGAGCGTTTGAAAGCACAAGCAGGCGTCGATCAGCGGACCGGTGCTTTCAAACGCTCCCGTGTGTGTAAGCGCTCGGTGAAAAGCGTCATTAATGTGTATTTACGTATTTTTGAAGCACTGATCATTGTAGCCAATCTGTTGAGCGCATGAACACAATGGCCAATCAGAGGTGTTTACGATTCCGCTTGACAGCGCTCAAAGCGTCACATTTCTAAAATTTCGGTACTTTTGACAACACTACCAATGATGATGTGCTTAATGTTTGCAGATACCATAAGTGCTTTTATTCTTCCTATGCACAGCTGTAATATCGGGACTGGATTGTGCCACGTGTTCGTGTGAATGCCTGTTTTTTGTTACTATACATTCATCTCTCTCCTCACGTCTCCTCGATCATGAACTGGTTTAGCCGTCAGGCACGAGGACGTGTGTCTCTTTTAAATCTTTGATCTTTGAACCCGGACGAGCTGTAAAAACCAAACCATTGGCCCGATCGCACCGCATGAGCTGAAGTGTAACAGTTTACCCGCCAGAGCGGATCAGACTTAGAAATATCACTCCGACGTTAGTTTGAAGTCGAGTTTATGATGACGAATCTTCAGCTCTGTGTAGTTTAAGTTCAACTTTACTTGTGTGCAGTTTGAACTCAAGGGCTTTGATTCTTTTACAGGCACAATAATACACTAGTAAACGAAACAAATGTACAGTCAAAGGGACTTGCACTTTATTGCAGTGAAATTTGATATTCATATTACGATAGCATAAAGCTTGTTGATGTCCTTAGAGCATAATTGATAATAAACCTCTGTTGCACTCGAGTGTTCGTCTGTTTCTCCCTCCAGATTCAAACATCGATGCTCTTCTGAGAGCTCCCTTCACACACTTCTGCAGACCAGCGGATGTCACATCCAGTCACCTGATTGGGTTTTGGGTGTGTGTCCGTGTGGTTCTCCGTGTTCTCTCTGAAGGCTGATTGGCTGGAGCTCAACTCTTTTCTTCAGTCTCGTTTTTAAAGTCAGAATGGAACTGTTTCTCTTGTTGTAAATGCATTTATTTTCATATCTGTGTAATCGTTAATCAGAATGATGGAGCCGATCAGCCACCGATGGATGAAGTCCCTCGACCCTTTGATAGCCGTTTATCTCATTGCCACGATATGATAGTAAACAACAAAAAGCTTTGTTTGTTGCAAAGCAGTTTACAGTCTAGTGTTTACTCCTGATGCCAAACACATCCCACGAGTTAGTGCCAGTCAGATGTGGATATGTGTATACAATATATGCTTTAATACATTACATAAATCAAAATTATGACATACTAAGCATAATTATGAGATGAAGAAATTATGACATACTAAACATAATTATGAGATGAAATTATGACATACTAAACATAATTATGAGATGAAGAAATTATGACATACTAAACATAATTATGAGATGAAGAAATTATGACATACTAAACATAATTATGAGATGAAATTATGACATACTAAGCATAATTATGAGATGAAGAAATTATGACATACTAAGCATAATTATGAGATGAAATTGACATACTAAGCATGATTATGAGATGAAATTGACATACTAAGCATAATTATGAGATGAAGAAATTATGACATACTAAGCATAATTATGAGATGAAGAAATTATGACATACTAAGCATAATTATGAGATGAAATTGACATACTAAGCATAATTATGAGATGAAGAAATTATGACATACTAAGCATGATTATGAGATGAAATTATGACATACTAAGCATAATTATGAGATGAAGAAATTATGACATACTAAGCATAATTATGAGATGAAGAAATTATGACATACTAAGCATAATTATGAGATGAAGAAATGATGACATGCTAAGCATAATTATGAGATGAAATTGACATACTAAGCATAATTATGAGATGAAGAAATTGACATACTAAGCATAATTATGAGATGAAATTGACATACTAAGCATAATTATGAGATGAAGTTGACATACTAAACATAATTATGAGATGAAGAAATTGACATACTAAACATAATTATGAGATGAAGAAATTGACATACTAAGCATAATTATGAGATGAAGAAATTGACATACTAAGCATAATTATGAGATGAAGAAATTGACATACTAAGCATAATTATGAGATGAAGAAATTGACATACTAAGCATAATTATGAGATGAAGTTGACATACTAAACATAATTATGAGATGAAGAAATTGACATACTAAGCATAATTATGAGATGAAATTGACATACTAAGCATAATTATGAGATGAAGAAATTGACATACTAAGCATAATTATGAGATGAAGAAATTGACATACTAAGCATAATTATGAGATGAAGTTGACATACTAAACATAATTATGAGATGAAGAAATTGACATACTAAGCATAATTATGAGATGAAGAAATTGACATACTAAGCATAATTATGAGATGAAGAAATTGACATACTAAGCATAATTATGAGATGAAGTTGACATACTAAACATAATTATGAGATGAAATTATGACGTACTTATCATAATTATGAGATGAAGAAATTATGACATACTAAGCATAATTATGAGATGAAATTATGACATACTAAGCATAATTATGAGATGAAGAAATTATGACATACTAAGCATAATTATGAGATTAAGAAATTATGACATACTAAGCATAATTATGAGATGAAGAAATTATGACATACTAAGCATAATTATGAGATGAAATTATGACATACTAAGCATAATTATGAGATGAAATTGACATACTAAGCATAATTATGAGATGAAGAAATTGACATACTAAGCATGATTATGAGATGAAATTATGACATACTAAGCATAATTATGAGATGAAGAAATTGACATACTAAGCATAATTATGAGATGAAATTATGACATACTAAGCATAATTATGAGATGAAATTATGACATACTAAGCATAATTATGAGATGAAATTATGACATACTAAGCATAATTATGAGATTAAGAAATTATGACATACTAAGCATAATTATGAGATGAAGAAATTATGACATACTAAGCATAATTATGAGATGAAATTATGACATACTAAGCATAATTATGAGATGAAATTGACATACTAAGCATAATTATGAGATGAAGAAATTGACATACTAAGCATAATTATGAGATGAAATTATGACATACTAAGCATAATTATGAGATGAAATTATGACATACTAAGCATAATTATGAGATGAAATTATGACATACTAAGCATAATTATGAGATGAAATTATGACATACTAAGCATAATTATGAGATGAAGAAATTGACATACTAAGCATGATTATGAGATGAAATTATGACATACTAAGCATAATTATGAGATGAAGAAATTGACATACTAAGCATAATTATGAGATGAAATTATGACATACTAAGCATAATTATGAGATGAAATTATGACATACTAATCATAATTATGAGATGAAGAAATTGACATACTAAGCATAATTATGAGATGAAGAAATTAACATACTAAGCATAATTATGAGATGAAATTGACACTAAACAATTATGAGATGAAATTATGAGGTACTAATCATAATTATGAGATGAAGAAATTATGACATACTAAGCATAATTATGAGATGAAGAAATTATGACATACTAAGCATAATTATGAGATTAAGAAATTATGACATACTAAGCATAATTATGAGATGAAGAAATTGACATACTAAGCATTATTATGAGATGAAGAAATTGACATACTAAGCATAATTATGAGATGAAATTATGACATACTAATCATAATTATGAGATGAAGAAATTGACATACTAAGCATAATTATGAGATGAAGAAATTGATATACTAAGCATAATTATGAGATGAAGTTGACATACTAAACATAATTATGAGATGAAATTATGACGTACTTATAATTATGAGATGAAGAAATTATGACATACTAAGCATAATTATGAGATGAAGAAATTATGACATACTAAGCATAATTATGAGATTAAGAAATTATGACATACTAAGCATAATTATGAGATGAAGAAATTATGACATACTAAGCATAATTATGAGATGAAATTATGACATACTAAGCATAATTATGAGATGAAATTGACATACTAATCATAATTATGAGATGAAATTATGACATACTAAGCATAATTATGAGATGAAGAAATTGACATACTAAGCATAATTATGAGATGAAATTATGACATACTAAGCATAATTATGAGATGAAATTATGACATACTAATCATAATTATGAGATGAAGAAATTGACATACTAAGCATAATTATGAGATGAAGAAATTATGACATACTAAGCATAATTATGAGATGAAGAAATTATGACATACTAAGCATAATTATGAGATGAAATTATGACGTACTAATCATAATTATGAGATGAAGAAATTATGACATACTAAGCATAATTATGAGATGAAGAAATTATGACATACTAAGCATAATTATGAGATGAAATTATGACATACTAAGCATAATTATGAGATGAAATTGACATACTAAGCATAATTATGAGATGAAGAAATTGACATACTAAGCATAATTATGAGATGAAGAAATTGACATACTAAGCATGATTATGAGATGAAATTATGACATACTAAGCATAATTATGAGATGAAGGAATTATGACATACTAAGCATAATTATGAGATGAAGAAATTATGACATACTAAGCATAATTATGATATGAAATTGACATACTAAGCATAATTATGAGATGAAGAAATTGACATACTAAGCATAATTATGAGATGAAATTATGACATACTAAGCATAATTATGAGATGAAGAAATTGACATACTAAGCATTATTATGAGATGAAGAAATTGACATACTAAGCATAATTATGAGATGAAATTATGACATACTAAGCATAATTATGAGATGAAGAAATTATGACATACTAAGCATAATTATGAGATGAAATTATGACATACTAAGCATAATTATGAGATGAAATTATGACATACTAAGCATGATTATGAGATGAAATTATGACATACTAAGCATAATTATGAGATGAAGAAATTATGACATACTAAGCATAATTATGAGATGAAGAAATTATGACATACTAAGCATAATTATGAGATGAAGAAATTGACATACTAAGCATAATTATGATATGAAATTGACATACTAAGCATAATTATGAGATGAAGAAATTGACATACTAAGCATTATTATGAGATGAAGAAATTGACATACTAAGCATAATTATGAGATGAAATTATGACATACTAAGCATAATTATAAGATGAAGAAATTATGACATACTAAGCATAATTATGAGATGAAGAAATTATGACATGCTAAGCATAATTATGAGATGAAATTATGACATACTAAGCATAATTATGAGATGAAATTATGACATACTAAGCATAATTATGAGATGAAGAAATTATGACATACTAATCATAATTATGAGATGAAGAAATTATGACATACTAATCATAATTATGAGATGAAGAAATTATGACATACTAATCATAATTATGAGATGAAGAAATTATGACATACTAAGCATAATTATGAGATGAAGAAATTATGACATACTAAGCATAATTATGAGATGAAATTATGACATACTAAGCATAATTATGAGATGAAATTATGACATACTAAGCATAATTATGAGATGAAGAAATTATGACATACTAAGCATAATTATGAGATGAAGAAATGATGACATGCTAAGCATAATTATGAGATGAAATTATGACATATTAAGCATAATTATGAGATGAAGAAATGATGACATGCTAAGCATAATTATGAGATGAAATTATGACATATTAAGCATAATTATGAGATGAAATTATGACATACTAAGCATGATTGAGATGAAGAAATTATGACATACTAAGCATAATTATGAGATGAAATTATGACATACTAAGCATAATTATGCGATGAAATTGACATACTAAGCATAATTATGAGATAAAGAAATTATGACATACTAAGCATAATTATGAGATGAAGAAATTATGACATACTAAGCATAATTATGAGATGAAGAAATTATGACATACTAAGCATAATTATGAGATGAAATTATGACATACTAAGCATAATTATGAGATGAAATTATGACATACTAAGCATGATTATGAGATGAAGAAATTATGACATACTAAGCATAATTATGAGATGAAGAAATTATGACATACTAAGCATAATTATGAGATGAAGAAATTGACATACTAAGCATAATTATGATATGAAATTGACATACTAAGCATAATTATGAGATGAAGAAATTGACATACTAAGCATTATTATGAGATGAAGAAATTGACATACTAAGCATAATTATGAGATGAAATTATGACATACTAAGCATAATTATAAGATGAAGAAATTATGACATACTAAGCATAATTATGAGATGAAGAAATTATGACATGCTAAGCATAATTATGAGATGAAATTATGACATACTAAGCATAATTATGAGATGAAGAAATTATGACATACTAATCATAATTATGAGATGAAGAAATTATGACATACTAATCATAATTATGAGATGAAGAAATTATGACATACTAATCATAATTATGAGATGAAGAAATTATGACATACTAAGCATAATTATGAGATGAAGAAATTATGACATACTAAGCATAATTATGAGATGAAATTATGACATACTAAGCATAATTATGAGATGAAATTATGACATACTAAGCATAATTATGAGATGAAGAAATTATGACATACTAAGCATAATTATGAGATGAAGAAATGATGACATGCTAAGCATAATTATGAGATGAAATTATGACATATTAAGCATAATTATGAGATGAAGAAATGATGACATGCTAAGCATAATTATGAGATGAAATTATGACATATTAAGCATAATTATGAGATGAAATTGACATACTAAGCATGATTGAGATAAAGAAATTATGACATACTAAGCATAATTATGAGATGAAGAAATTATGACATACTAAGCATAATTATGAGATGAAGAAATTATGACATACTAAGCATAATTATGAGATGAAATTATGACATACTAAGCATAATTATGAGATGAAATTATGACATACTAAGCATAATTATGAGATGAAATTATGACATACTAAGCATAATTATGAGATGAAATTATGACATATTAAGCATAATTATGAGATGAAATTATGACATACTAAGCATGATTGAGATGAAGAAATTATGACATACTAAGCATAATTATGAGATGAAATTATGACATACTAAGCATAATTATGCGATGAAATTGACATACTAAGCATAATTATGAGATAAAGAAATTATGACATACTAAGCATAATTATGAGATGAAGAAATTATGACATACTAAGCATAATTATGAGATGAAGAAATTATGACATACTAAGCATAATTATGATATGAAATTGACATACTAAGCATAATTATGAGATGAAGAAATTGACATACTAAGCATTATTATGAGATGAAGAAATTGACATACTAAGCATAA
>CM077186.1:40082639-40137639 GCA_039654105.1 Coreius guichenoti
GTACAGTACAGTACCTCACACACACACACACACACACACACACACACTCCAGTACAGTACAGTACCTCACACACACACACACACACTCCAGTACAGTACAGTACCTCACACACACACACACACACACACTCCAGTACAGTACAGTACCTCACACACACACACACACACTCCAGTACAGTACAGTACCTCTCACACACACACACACACACTCCAGTACAGTACAGTACCTCACACACACACACACACACTCCAGTACAGTACCTCACACACACACACACTCCAGTACAGTACCTCACACACACACACACTCCAGTACAGTACCTCACACACACACACACACACACACACACACACACACTCCAGTACAGTACCTCACACACACACACACACACACTCCAGTACAGTACAGTACCTCACACACACACACACACACACACTCCAGTACAGTACAGTACCTCACACACACACACACACACACTCCAGTACAGTACAGTACCTCACACACACACACACACTCCAGTACAGTACAGTACCTCACACACACACACACTCCAGTACAGTACAGTACCTCACACACACACACACACACACACACACTCCAGTACAGTACAGTACCTCACACACACACACACACACACACTCCAGTACAGTACAGTACCTCACACACACACACACACACACACACACACACTCCAGTACAGTACCTCACACACACACACACACTCCAGTACAGTACCTCACACACACACACACACACACTCCAGTACAGTACCTCACACACACACACACACACACACACTCCAGTACAGTACCTCACACACACACACACACACACACACTCCAGTACAGTACCTCACACACACACACACACACACTCCAGTACAGTACCTCACACACACACACACACACACTCCAGTACAGTACCTCACACACACACACACACACTCCAGTACAGTACCTCACACACACACACACACACTCCAGTACAGTACCTCACACACACACACACACACACTCCAGTACAGTACCTCACACACACACACACACACACTCCAGTACAGTACCTCACACACACACACACACACACTCCAGTACAGTACCTCACACACACACACACACACACACACTCCAGTACAGTACCTCACACACACACACACACACACACACACTCCAGTACAGTACCTCACACACACACACACACTCCAGTACAGTACCTCACACACACACACACACACACACACTCCAGTACAGTACCTCACACACACACACACACACACTCCAGTACAGTACCTCACACACACACACACACACACTCCAGTACAGTACCTCACACACACACACACACACACTCCAGTACAGTACCTCACACACACACACACACACACTCCAGTACAGTACCTCACACACACACACACACACACTCCAGTACAGTACCTCACACACACACACACACACACTCCAGTACAGTACCTCACACACACACACACACACACACTCCAGTACAGTACCTCACACACACACACACACACACTCCAGTACAGTACCTCACACACACACACACTCCAGTACAGTACCTCACACACACACACTCCAGTACAGTACCTCACACACACACACACTCCAGTACAGTACCTCACACACACACACACTCCAGTACAGTACCTCACACACACACACACACTCCAGTACAGTACCTCACACACACACACACTCCAGTACAGTACCTCACACACACACACACACACTCCAGTACAGTACCTCACACACACACACACACTCCAGTACAGTACCTCACACACACACACACTCCAGTACAGTACCTCACACACACACACACTCCAGTACAGTACCTCACACACACACACACTCCAGTACAGTACCTCACACACACACACTCCAGTACAGTACCTCACACACACACACACACACACACACACACACACACTCCAGTACAGTACCTCACACACACACACACACACACACACACACACACTCCAGTACAGTACCTCACACACACACACACACACACACACACACACACACTCCAGTACAGTACCTCACACACACACACACACACACACACACACACACACACACACACACACACACTCCAGTACAGTACCTCACACACACACAGTACCTCAGTAGAATCCGTGTCAGTCAGTGTCTCCTGTATGAATAATCATAGACTCGCTCTCTCAGGAAAAAGAAACCTAAACTTTGCAAACACGCACACGCTCGGACTCGCGCACGCCCGTCTCTGCGTCACACACACACCTGTTCTCTGCGTCACACACACACACACCTGTTCTCTGCGTCACACACACACACACCTGTGTGCCGTCGGACAGGTGAGGCCGCATTCTGCCGCTATATTTAACCGCACAGGAGCACGAGCACTGTTGACTAAAGAGGCGGACCTGTGACGCAATCAGAATATTCCAGCAGTGAGAGTGAATTTTTTCTGCTCCACACATCATAATCATAACAGGATCCGTTAGAGCGCCTGTTCCGGAATCCCTGGCCTGGAGCCGAGGTGGGAAGCGCGTGACGTGGCACTGCGCGCGCCACATCTACAGCTGTGACGGATGATTGACAGGTGTCAAAACAATCACCGCATGCGCTTCCGAAACTCTGTTTATGTTCTAGATCCTTAAATCAATGATTGCGATTATTCACACATCTGCTGTATTAATGGAGTCTCTCATTCTTCACATGATCGAACGACTTTATAATAACGCGCGTGATTCGACAAGCGCGTTCATAATATCAGTCATGCTCGCGCGACGCATATGTGGCAGTCTCTTAGCAACGCCTCCGCTAGCCGCGGTGCTAATGTATGCTAACCGAGAGAAACACACACAATGACGCGCAGATGAAACAGCTGTACAAAGCACAAGATTTAATACACAACTTTCGCTGCCATTTCCATCTGTAACGCGTGAACGCTGATGTTTGTGTTCGTGCGCGCGTTCGCATCACGCGCGCAGCCGCGTTCCCGGATAAAGACGCGTCTGATCGCGAGCCTGATGGAGGGAGAGTCCTACCTGAACGAGCTGCAGGATCTGTGGCGCACACACACATGCACTGTATGTTCTTTTATTGGACTTTTCTGCGATCGCTAATGTGCGAACGTCTGTCTTTTCTTTCAGCCGGCTCACGCGTCACTTCCGCTCAGTCAGCGCGCGCCCGTCACTCACATCCGCCCTGGTTTATATCCGCGCGCGCGGCTGAGCGTCGCGGTTCATTAAAAGTTCAATATTGATCAAACAGGAGGTGCAAGTTGACAATTAAATGCATAAGTAAACGTATAATCACACGATTGACTGTAAAACTGTGAGACTACTGTAAATTACATAAAGTACCGCTCTCATGTCGTTCCAAACCCGTCAGACCTTCGTTCATCTTCAGACAAATGAAGACATTTCTGATGAAATCTGAGAGCTCTCTGACCCCTCCATAGACAGCAATGTAATGAACACTTTCAAGGGCCAGAAAGGAAGTAAAGACATCGTTAAAATAGTCCATGTGACTCCAGCGGTTCAGCCTTAATGTTATGAAGAGATGAGAATACTTTAGAGCGCAAAAACAAACACAAATAACAACTTTATCCAACAATCTCTTCTGGTCTGTGTCAGTCTCTTACGCTGTTGACGTTGGTCAGCTCCCGCGTCAGCATCACACGCATGCATCACATGACCAGCGTCAGCCAATGGTAAGCCGGCGTTCTGGCGTAGAACTCTGAAGCGTTGCACTGTATTTTTGCACAGTTTTTTTGCTAGTTTATCCACTATCTCATTCCCTTCTATCACTACATGTGCAGGAATCCAAAGGAAATGGATGTTTTCTTGTCTGAAACACACATTATTTGGGGTTTAGCTGCGGATATAGACGAAATCCCCATGTCTTTGCCCACGCCTCCACCCGACGCACTGCTATCTGGATATTTTCTTGCACTGTACATAATATTCCGTCCTCTCTTCCACATCATCAGAGATTTACCCGTAGGGCAGAGTGAGGTAAGATGAGCCAGTGGGTAAGTTGACCCACCCCCTTTATATTGGCAACCAAACACTTTTATTGTCATGTGACAATAAAAACTGTTAAAAACTGTTTTTGGCTTGTCAAAGTAACATTTTAGCATAACAGATGTACATCAAAGCAAACGTGTCCAGGTCTGAAATATTTATGATCCATATTGCTGATTAAGTAATGTATAAAACCATGCATATCAGGTAAATATTAGCCTGAACTGTAAGCTAGCTAGTTTTATCCAAAATGGCAGCTATGGGGCAAAGTGAGCCAATGCTGTGGGGTAAATTGAGCCAGCGTTTTAATTTACCCCACCATAAGGCACTGTAGTTAAGTTAAATCTCTGAAGTATAAACTGGTATAATTTCAATGTAATGTTACACAACTGGTTTAGTTTATCATTTTCTTTAAAAAAAATTAGTTTTGAGTTTATGTGATAGGAATGATGTACAAGTACAGCAAATAAGACCCAGAAGATGTTTAATCATATATATCTTTACATCTGTAGTCCCTAATGACCTAACATGTTCAACACTGCAGAAAAACTACCATGACAAGAACCGTCTGACTAAAATGTTCATCAGTTTCAGTGATATTCATTCATTCATTCTAATTCAGTTTTTATTTGATTTCATTTTTATGTCATTTTACTCAACAAACTCTGTTTAGTCTGTTTTTGGGAAGGTTACAACTTTGGTGTTCAATATATTGTTTCAGAAATGCAAACAATTAAAGATATTGAAATGTCAACTTCATTTGGTTGGTTTTAGGTTGTTTAAGTGCTTTAAGAAAAGAAATATGACTATTTGTAAAAGAAATTTTGTTTTTAAAAGCAGTAAATTATCTTTGTAGTTTCACATGGGTTTAATTCAGATTCAATCAGATGGTCCGTTTACACCCAGATAATGCAACTTACCCACAGACTTGGATCAACTTACCCCTAACCTGGGGTAAATTGAGCCACAGGAACACTCTTTTTATAAGACGACATATTTTTAGAACCCTATATGTATTCTGGTCATTTATAATGACACATCCTGAAATTACTTCATATACTTTCATTGCACTTCTGCCTAATTTTCTCTTACCTTGAGGAACACATAAGTAAACAATGGCTCATCTTACCCCACTCTCCCCTTACAAATATCATTAATCATAATATTGGATAAAAGCGGACTACATACACTTGAGGTGTTCCGTTCTCAATTTTATATCTAGAGACCGATGTACCTACTCTAACCTGTGTCGTCCAATTATATAAAAATAACCCACTTATACATCCTGTAATTTCATCAGAAGCCCCTCCTTCCATAACATGACACTTGAGCCTTTCTTCTTCTGATTCCAAGCACAGTCCACAGTTAAAACTCTTCTTCTTCTTCTTCTTCTTCATCATGTTGTTGTTCACTTCTAAATCATTAGCGCCACCTGCCGTATTTACATCCTACAGTCTCGCGATAGCCAAACAAGGCGGAAACGGAAGTTAGTCTTTGTTAAAGATGGCGACCCCCTATGTGACAGATGAATCTGGTAAAGCATTTCACATACAAACAAACATTTCTGTGTAGATAGTCATATATTCCCGTCGCCATGTGAGTTACCGACAGTGCGCGGTGTTGCGCGCGCGCGCGCCCGTGTGTGTGTGTGTGTGTGTGTGAGCGGTTGAAGAAACACGATTCTCGAGCTGATCGCGAAACTAATGAAGAGCAGTTCTGTGTGTGTGTGTGTGTGTGTGTGTGTGTGTGTGTGTGTGTGTGTGTGTGTGTGTGTGTGTGTGTGTGTGTGTGTGAGTGAGTGAGCGGCTGAAGAAACACGAGTCTCGAGCTGATCGCGAAACTAATGAAGAGCAGTTCTGTGTGTGTGTGTGTGTGTGTGTGTGTGTGTGTGTTCTGCGCGCGCACAGCCTCATTACATTCATCCATTTTATGCTTTTATCCAAACATGAGGAATACAGAAGATCCATCGCTCAAACACAGTCTCAGACATTACTCAGAGTGGAAGCATAGATTTAAATCATAATAATACAGATAATATCTACAATAAATGATTATGATTTAGTATAGTAGAGCTTTAGCATTAATTATAATAATCATGAATTACTTTAAAGAGGTAATTTCAGTCAGTGTGTCATAATGTCCCAGATTCCAAAAAATATTGAGTCTCGGCGTGTGTGTTTTAGGTAAATATATCGCCGCCACGCAGCGTCCAGACGGCACCTGGAGGAAACCGCGACGCGTGAAGGACGGATACGTTCCGCAGGAGGAGGTACCGGTGTAAGCGCTTGACCCACAATCCATTGCGTCGAACCCCAGTAGAGTCGAGAACGCCCTCTTCACACCGGCCGCCAGCCGCTCACGAGTCTCTCTTCTCTCTCCTCAGATACGAGAACAAGTACGTGAAGTTCTTCAAGAGTAAACCCGACCTGCCGCCTGGCATGAGCCCCGAGGAAGCGGCGCCGAGCGGAGCCGAGAGACAGAGCGATGCCGCCGCGCTCTCCAAAACAGCCAAACGCAACATGAAGCGCAAAGAGAAGCGCAAGCAGCAGAGCCAGAGTCAGCCGGAGGATGTGAGGGGCTTGAGCGAGGAGCTGGACGGGATGACGGTCACCGCCGAGGAGAGGAGGGTGAACCCCGAGCCCGAAGATCCCACGGCGGCCGCTGCAGAGAAGGCCAAGAAGATCAAGAACCTGCGGAAGAAGCTGCGGCAGGTGGAGGAGCTCCAGCAGAAGGTCGGCTCCGGGGAGATCCAGAGCCCCAGCCAGGAGCAGCTGGACAAACTGGGGCGGGGCCAGGCCTTACGGGCGGAGCTACAGCTGCTGGAGGCCGGCTTGTGAGGCCAGCTGTCAATCATCGGATGTGTTTGTGTGTAGCCACTTCATTCTTGTGTTTTATACATCATGAGACTCTGCGCTCTGGACTCTTTATAGGAGCGTGGATGCTTTTGCCCGGAGGGCCCGAATGAGCCTCAGAGACTGATGGACTGAAAATCATGATGTCCTCATTTTTTTTACCACCGTAGTGCATAACGGCATGAGTTAATAATGTGTAGAATTGTGTTATATTAAACATAGCATAACAATCTGGCTGTTTCTCGTCCCTGTCTGGTCCAGTGTGGCGTCTCTCAGGTGTGCGTGTGATCGTGGAAGCTGACATTGAGGCTCAGTTCCACAGACAGGGTTTAGATTAAGCCAGGATTAGGCCTTAGTGCAATTAGGACATTGAAGTAGCTTTTATAAACGTGCCTTAGAATAAAACATGACTGATGTGCATCTTGAGACAAAACAATGGCACTGACATATTCTAAGATATGCTTTCAGTTAAAACAGCTCAAACATGCACTTTAGTCTGGGACTAGATTAAGCCTGGTCTGTGGAACCGGGGGTGAGTGTGTTACTCACGTCTGATATAGTGCACACTTTAACCTGAAGTTCAGCATATGGGGCAAAAGTGTGTTTTTGGCTTTTATTTCTATATGATATATAAATAAGCAATATCTATGGAAGCTTGATTCCGCCACAGAATAAAAAAATAAAAAAGGTAATTCTGACTTTATATCTATCAATTCCAAATTTATATCTCGCAATTCTGACATATCACACAATTCCGACTTTATCTCGCAATTCCGACTTTATATCACACAATTCTGACTTTATATCACACAATTCTGACTTTATATCTCGCAATTCCGACTTTATATCTCTCAATTCCGACTTTATATCTCACAATTCCGACTTTATATCTCGCAATTCCGACTTTATATCTCACAATTCCGACTTTATATCTCTCAATTCTGACTTTATATCTCACAATTCCAACTTTATATCTCACAATTCTGACTTTATATCTCACAATTCCAACTTTATATCTCACAATTCTGACTTTATATCTCGCAATTCCGACTTTATATCTCTCAATTCCGACTTTATATCTCACAATTCCGACTTTATATCTCGCAATTCCGACTTTATATCTCACAATTCCGACTTTCTCGCAATTCTGACTTTATATCACACAATTCCGACTTTATATCTCGCAATTCCGACTTTATATCTCTCAATTCCGACTTTATATCTCACAATTCCGACTTTCTCGCAATTCTGACTTTATATCACACAATTCCGACTTTATATCTCGCAATTCCGACTTTATATCTCTCAATTCCGACTTTATATCTCGCAATTCCGACTTTATCTCGCAATTCCGACTTTATATCACTCAATTCTGACTTTATATCACACAATTCTGACTTTATATCTCGCAATTCCGACTTTATATCTCTCAATTCCGACTTTATATCTCACAATTCCGACTTTATATCTCGCAATTCCGACTTTATATCTCACAATTCCGACTTTCTCGCAATTCTGACTTTATATCACACAATTCCGACTTTATATCTCGCAATTCCGACTTTATATCTCTCAATTCCGACTTTATATCTCACAATTCCGACTTTATATCTCGCAATTCCGACTTTATATCTCACAATTCCGACTTTCTCGCAATTCTGACTTTATATCACACAATTCCGACTTTATATCTCGCAATTCCGACTTTATATCTCTCAATTCCGACTTTATATCTCTCAATTCCGACTTTATATCTCGCAATTCCGACTTTATATCTCACAATTCCGACTTTCTCGCAATTCTGACTTTATATCTCGCAATTCCGACTTTATATCATGCAATTCTGACTTTATATCTCTCAATTCCGACTTTATATCTCTCAATTCCGACTTTATATCACACAATTCCGACTTTATATCTCGCAATTTCGACTTTATATCTCGCAATTCCGACTTTATATCTCTCAATTCTGACTTTATATCTCGCAATTGCGCATTTATATCTTGCAAAAAGCAATTATCTTTTAAAGTGTTTTATTCTGTGGCGGAAAGAAGTTTCCATAAATATCACACAAGCCGATTATCAGCACAAATGTGATATTGATTTTATATAACAGTTCAATAAACAAGTTAATGTGAGTAACAGTAGTCAGTATTGTGTGTTTTTTTGCTGTATTGTGCCGCGGCAGAGCTGATTCTTCTGGTGTGTTACTGACGCAATGGTTCGTCCATGAAGACGGACACGTGACTCTTTCCTGAATAAATCCACCGTTTGAATAAATGACTCGTGATCTGCCACCACCTACTAGCCATTTCATTTTATTTAAAGTATCATTTCAATGTTTAAAATAATGTCGTAATTCTATATTCAAAATATTAATCTCGGCATGATTAATGCAATTATAACTGCCGTTAGATGCAGTGCAAAAATGTGTTTAGTTGGTGTTTCCTGTGATTATGTTGAAGGACGGAGCAGAAGTGCCCGTTCTCTGAGTGTGTCGTTTCTGCTCACGGCTGCTGGAAATCATGACCATTTTAAACAGGTCTCGTTAGTCTGCTTGAGTCAGGACACACACACTCACACACACACACACACTGATGCACTCGAGACCAGAGAAACTAAGTGACATGATCACAAGGTATTTCACAGTGGGTCCTGTTTTTAAAGCCGCAGTGTGTCATTTCTGTCAAACGAAACTGCAGAGATGATTCAAAGATTGTTTTCTAACAGGTTTCCCCAGACACTCTGTCATTGGTCAGACAGGTTAGTCCCGCCCCAAACCCACCTGATTGGCCGAGTCAGAAGTTGAATGAGTCAGTGTTTCTCTCGTCAGTGACTCTACACGTCAAACTCAAACCACAAACTTGTTTTAAGAATGTAACAAAACACACAAGAGAATTAATGAGGGTTTGGGGAAAGAGGCGTGTCTTTACAGCTCAAAAACACACACATCAATCCTCCTGCCCAACCACGTCCATCAGTGTAACTATAAACTTCACGTCTCCATGTCACTTCCTGTTGCTCAACACGCCCGTTTCTGCTGTTTATAGAAATCATAGACGACAAGCCCTGAAGAACTCAGATCTGCTCATGAATATATTTATAAGAGTCTTGGGTTTTCAACCCAAGCGGAGACGTCGTTTGTTCCTGACGCTGAAGCGTGTGCACCTGGCTCTTGGGTTGTGATTTCATTTCCTGCGGGAACACTCAGAGTATGGGCTGTGATACGAGCTCGACTTGTTTGTTCTGCACAGCATGACATTACATCGACCGCAGTGATTTGGACCAAACCTCCACACTGAAGAGCAGACACACACACCCAACGAGATGAGAGTCACACACACACCCGACGAGCCGAGAGTCACACACACACTGAGCCGAGATGTGAGTCCTGCTGCCGCTGCCGCTCTCGTCCGCGTGTGTCGCTCTGGGTCCAGCGGCGCTGACCGAGGCCACGGTAAGAAGAACCTGAGGCTGTGTGTGTTTGATTATTCTACAGTTGTGCCACATCAGTGTGTTCTCCTCTCTCAGTCTATCTGAAGATATACGGTTATTTATCATCATCATCCAGCGCCGCTCATCAGGGGCATCAGACAGAGCAGATGAACGAGGCTCTTCAGTACCACACACACACACACACTCTCTCGCACACACACACACACACACACTCACTTACACACACACATACACACACTCACTCACACATACACACACACACATGTTGGTGCAACTACATTATGAGGACATTCCATAGACGTAATGGTTTTTATACTGTACAAACTGTATATTCTATCCCCTACACTACCCCTAAACCTACCCATCACACACACACACACACACACACACACTACCCCTACCCCTAAACCTACCCATCACACACACACACACACACACACTACCCCTACTCCTAAACCTACCCATCACACACACACACACACTACCCCTACCCCTAAACCTACCCATCACACACACACACACACTACCCCTACCCCTAAATCTACCCATCACACACACACACACACACACTACCCCTACCCCTAAACCTACCCATCACACACACACACACACACACACACATTACCCCTAAACCTACCCATCACACACACTACCCCTACCCCTACCCATCACACACACACACACACACACACACTACCCCTAAACCTACCCATCACACACACACACACACACACATTACCCCTACCCCTAAACCTACCCATCACACACACACACACACACACACTACCCCTACCCCTAAACCTACCCATCACAGAAAACATTCTGCATTTTTACATTTTTAATAAAACATTGTTTAGTATGTTTTTTAAACTATTTTTATTACGAGGACACAGGAAATGTCCTCATAAACCACGTTTACGTTGTAATACCAGTGTAATACCCATTTCATTATACAAATTTGTGTCCTCATAAATCACATAAACAAGCACACACACACACTTTCACACTTTCACACACACACTCACTTACACACTCACTTACACACACACTCACACACACACTCTCACACACTCACTCTCTCACACACACACACACACACACACTCACTTACACACACACACTCTCACACACTCACTCTCTCACACACACACACACACTACCCCTACCCCTAAACCTACCCATCACACACACACACACTACCCCTAAACCTACCCATCACACACCCACACACACACTACCCCTACCCCTAAACCTACCCAAACCTACCCTTCACACACACACACACTACCCCTACCCCTAAACCTACCCATCACACACACACACACACACTACCCCTACCCATCACACACACACACACACTACCCCACCCCTAAACCTACCCATCACACACACACACACTACCCCTAAACCTACCCATCACACACACACACACACACACACACTACCCCTACCCCTAAACCTACCCATCACACACACACACACACACTACCCCTACCCCTAAACCTACCCATCACACACACACACACACACTACCCCTACCCCTAAACCTACCCATCACACTACCCCTAAACCTACCCATCACACACACACACACACACACACACGAAAAACCGTGCAGAGTTTCCTAGACGAATGGGCTGACACAGCTTACCCCGCTCTCCTCCTGCTCCTGTGGTCCTCCACAGCTGAACGCATCTCTCTTCCTGAGGTCAGCACTGGCATATAAACCCGTCACAAACGTCTGTTTCAGAGTCTTCCAGAAGGAGACGGAATTACCCGTGACGGGCCACCTGGACGGCGGACGCTGGCCATGATGAGAGCCGGCCGCTGCGGGCTGAGAGACGGCATGCTGAAGTATCGCGTCCTGGGTGCGTCGCAAGGCTAACTCACATCAGCTGATGATCCGCGTCTTCCTGCAGGGACACCACGCTTATCACAGCGTCTCCTATCTAGATTTATCTCATTCAAGTCAAGTCACCTTCATTTATACAGCGCTTTTACAATATAGATTGTGTCAAAGCAGCTTTACAGTGATAACAGGAAATTAATGGAAGAGAGATTGTTTTGTCTGTACAGAAGATCTAGAAAAAAGTTATTGTCCAGCTAAAGTAAGTTTTTGATTGATTCATTTCCATTGTAGTTATTAAATTTGGGGCCACTTCAGGGCTGCGTTGTGGTCGTGTCTAGCGCAGGTCCACCATCTGGTCTGGATCCGGCCGACTGCAGTAAACCTCGGGATAAACAGAGAGACTAACATTAGCATAGATGCCATTCTTCTTATGATGTAACGAGTACATCAGGTGTTATGGGAAGTGTTCCCGGTTCCGGCTGACCTAGTTAATGCAGCCTAAAACAATCATTTAACTGATTTGAATGATATAAATTGATAATGTTCTATGTGTATGCCATAGTAAAGAGATGTGTTTTTAGTCTAGATTTAAACTGACAGAGTGTGTCTGCTTCCCGAACAATGCTAGGAAGACTGTTCCAGAGTTTAGGTGCTAAATAGGAAAAGGATCGACCGCCTGCAGTTGATTTTGATATTCTAGGTATTATCAACTGGCCAGAATTTTGAGACCGCAATAGACGTGATGGAGTATAATGCGTTAAGAGCTCGCTCAAGTACTGGGGAGCTAAACCATTTAGTGCTTTGTAAGTAATCAGCAAGATTTTAAAATGTATGCGATGTTTAATAGGGAGCCAATGCAGTGTTGCCAGAACCGGGCTAATATGGTCATACTTCCTGGTTCTAGTAAGAACTCGAGCTGCTGCGTTTTGGACCAGCTGGAGTTTGTTTATTAAGCGAGCAGGGCAACCACCCAGTAGAGTATTACAATAATCTAGCCTTGAGCTCATGAACGCATGAACTAACTGTTCAGCATTTTGCATTGAAAAGCATGTGCTGTAATTTAGATATATTTTTAAGATGGAAGAATGCAGTTTTACAGATGCTAGAAACGTGGCTTTTCATTCTTCTAGGAACCTTCATGATATCTTGTAATATATATTATGATTGGTTTTGTTGTGTTTTTGCTCTGAGTCGTACAGCCAGTCCACACTGTCAGTGATCTCTGACTGAAACCTAGCATGAACATAGCTACTAATTTAAGACTGTCTCGAGAACTAGTCTGACCAACCAGCAATTCCCATTAGACCAATCTACCTTTATATGTAAGTGACTTAAATAAGGTAAGTAACGTGTAAGCCTACTGTGAGCAATGTCTGCCCGGCCACAGGTCACTGGCGTAAGAAGAGACTGACCTATCGCATCTATAACCGTCCGCTTCATCTGGGTTGGGCTTGGACACGAGCGGCGGTTCGCGCAGCCTTCGGCTACTGGAGCGACGTCTCTCCAGCTTCAGGTCAGCGGAGGTCACGCGGACATCAGGCTGTCCTTCCACAGAAGAGACCAGGGCTGCCCCGTGCCTTTTGACGGACCAGGTGAGACTGCGCTTGGCCTTTTACAAAACATATTTCCAGAAAGCATGAGATGTTAGTGTTTGAAATGACACCTCAAAGCATTTAAGGCATGTCGTTCCTTTTTGTGAAATATGCCTGATCCGTTGAGAAAAATGTGATGAAATTTCAAATGATGTGATGTCAAAAAGTGTCAGCTTGTGCTGATGCGTATCTGTGGGTTCAGGGCAGGTTTTGGGTCACGCCGAAGGCCCGGAGTCTGGAACGGTTCACTTCGATGCCGATGAGGTGTGGACGGAGGGGCGGAGCTACAGAGCAAACCTACGCATCATAGCTGCCCATGAGATAGGCCACGCCCTCAGACTAGGCCACTCCCAGTTCCACCACTCATGGGCCCCGTGTACACGGATATCGGGGCGGCTTCAAACTGCACCAGGACGACATCCGCGGTAGAGTCTGTACGGTAAGAACATGGAGTCGTGTTTCATTGTGTCCACATGAGGTTTAACCACAGACCGAAGGGTTTATATATCACCTCTCTCAGGAAGACCTGTGGAAAGACCCTCCGCCGCCGCGGGAAAGCCATCGGTCCCGGACCCCTGCACCACGGCACTGGACGCCATCATGCTGGGTAACAGTACAGCTGATCTCTGATCCGCCCAACACTTGATGTGCTCATCAGCCTCACGTCTCTGTGCTTTCCTCTCATCTCTGTGAAGGGCCTCTGCACAGGACATATGCTTTCAGAGGTCATTACGTGTGGACGCGCTCAGAGTCCGGTTATAGCGCTCCGGTCCGGATTAATGCCCTCTGGAAAGAACTGCCTGACAACATGAATGCATCCGTTCACTCACAAAGAACCAACGAATCCTATTTCCTTAAAGGTGAAGTGTAAACCAACAGTGTTGAGTTCAATAAGATATGCAGATCTGTTGAAACCCAAATAGACAAATAAAAAACGCAATATTTCAATATGCAACAGTTTTGAGGTGCCATGCATTTATTAATAATAATAATCAGTTGTACCCGATTGCCACAGGAGATAAAGTGTGGAGATACTCTGGCTTTAACCTGGACCACGGCTACCCAAAGCGACTCCGTATTCCCGCTGACATACACGCAGCAGCCGCCGCGCGCTCGTCTTCATAAAGGTGACCCGATCCTGAGGGAAAACAAGGAGGGCAAAGAGAGCCTTCTGTTCTGGTTATCATTCTTGCGCACACGCGTCACCAGTGACTGTGTGTCTGTTCTTTAGGGATCCCATTACTGGCTTTGGGACGAGCTGGGCTCAGGTAAGCTCCTGCTTCAGCCCAGACCTCTGGCCCAGCTCATTGCCGGCTTTCCCTCGGATCCGGACGTGGCGTTCAGCTCGACGGACGGACGGGTCCACGTGTTCAGAGGCGGGCAGTCCTGGCGCACGAGTCCGGCGCTCTCGGTGGAGAAGGGTTTCCCACGCCGTGCCACAGAGAGATGGATGCCGTGTGGCGATCAATGAGGCTTTGATCAGGAATTATTTTCATATCATAAATCAAAAAGGGCAACACTACAGTAAAGATATACATATTGCCAGCAGTTTATTAGTAATCTCTCTTTCTCTAACATGAGCATATATCTATGCATATTTATGTCAAGCAACAGGGGTATTAGTTAATCATTCGACTGAATATTAATAAAAAGGACTGAAACTAAGTGTAAATGTTTTAATAGGTGGAAATGCCATAATTTTCAGTGATGACTGAGATCTAATTTCACATTTAAAGGAGTAGTTCAGTCAATAAAACCAAACCCTCATGACTTTCATTTTCCCATGGAACACAAGAGGAGAAATGCATCAGGTCCATGATGTGCTGCGTTTGGACACTGGAAACAAGCTCCATAAGGGACAAAAGGCACAACAAAAGACATGTGGCCTTTACAGTTCCTCCCATTCCCTTCCTGAGGATTCAACAGAGCAACTATGCATCTGTGCTGTTTTATTTTCCTAGTTTATATGATTTCATTTTATAAGCTATGTATTTAACATTTCATTTATTCATCATTTGTGACCCTGGACCACAAAACCAGTCATAAGGGTCATTTAAAAAAAAAAAATAGATCATCGTAAAGCTGAATAAATCATCTTTCCATTGATGTATGGTTTGTTAGGACAATATTTGAAAATCTGGAATCTGAGGGTGCAAAAAAATCTAAATATTGAGAAAATCTCCTTTAAAGTTGTCCAAATGAATACATTTTTTATATATTTACGGTAGGAAATGTACAAAATCTCTTCATGGAACATGATCTTAATATCCTAATGATTTTTGGCATCAAAGAAAAATGGATAATTTTGACCCATACAATGTATTGTTGGATATTGCCACAAATATACTGTTATAATAACTCTTGTTGGATTTGTACTGGTCAGATGAAGTCTTAGCACTGAGACATACGTAACTAAGATTATCCAATAAACTCTGCTCTTTTTATTATCATCACTTCTGCTCTTTCTTGGCTTTCTCAGGCTGAGAGACTTACATCAGGCAGGGATTCGGCGTCCGGGGTCGACTCTGATATATCTGACGTGGAGATCCACCCGATCTAACATGCTTTAACCTCCTGGAAAACATCCGCTGTATAAACACATATTTGTCATGCCAGAAATAATGATTTCAAGCTTTAAATGCACAACGAGTCTGAACCAATAGCAGCACAGCGGGTTTTGGCACAGTTTTAGAGTCATGAAGCAAAAAACATCATTAATTTTGTTACCCATAAGCTCCAGGACATTGTGCCAGTTCTGCCAATAGGGGGCGCCACAAAATCAACAAAAAAATACAACTTCACAACTGCTTAAAGAAGTTACAAACTTAACATGCATCATCTGTGCCTAACATATGAATCAGAAAAATCAAAAATGCTGCTAACACTTGCCAATCAAAATCCAGTTTGCATGTTCTGTGCGGGCGTGGGTTTCCTCGCTTTCCTCCACAATCCACAGACGTGCAGGACAGGGGAATCGGAGTGTGTGTGTGTGTGTGTGTGAGACGGACCTTCGGCCTGAGACGCTGGGATCAGTCATCAGGGATTGGGAGGATGAATGGGCGGCCATGAAAAGCCACAGCGGAGCAGGTCATTACAGTCGGAGAAGTGCCGACGCAGAGTTCGTAAGAGGCACCAATGATCCTGTTTCAGAGTCGAAGTCAATCATGGTGTGATGAACGGAAGTCAAACTCCAGAGCGACGAGCCCGTGTTGGTCTGCCGCTCTCGCAGACTGGCCAGATAACTCTGGAGAAGGAAAGACAGCAGACAGTGAGATCTAAACGCTGCATGAGCGCACCTGTCATGTGTGAGGGCCGTGAGCGGGCCGTACCGGGGCCAGCACGTCTCCCGTGTAGCGCTGGAGGACCGGCGGTCTGCGGCGACACGTTCCCTCCGGCCGGCTCCGCTCGTGTGTCCGTCTGATCCGCGTCAGATCCAGCTGCTTCTGTTTACCTGTCACGGACACTAACACACACAGGTACGGCACGTCAATCAACAACACGCCGTTCTTTCATCATGATCCATGTGAACCCTGTACAAAACAACTATCCCAAACGTTTTTCATTGTCTACATTGTTCTTCTTCTAGTTAGTTGTGTTCGGTAAAGCTGTCGAGAACACGTGCAGGTGTTATTTCACCACACAATAAAAAGGACTATACAAATATACACTCACCTAAAGGATTATTAGGAACACCTGTTCAATTTCTCATTAATGCAATTATCTAATCAACCAATCACATGGCAGTTGCTTCAATGCATTTAGGGGTGTGGTCCTGGTCAAGACAATCTCCTGAACTCCAAACTGAATGTCAGAATGGGAAAGAAAGGTGATTTAAGCAATTTTGAGCGTGGCATGGTTGTTGGTGCCAGACGGGCCGGTCTGAGTATTTCACAATCTGCTCAGTTACTGGGATTTTCACGCACAACCATTTCTAGAGTTTACAAAGAATGGTGTGAAAAGGGAAAAACATCCAGTATGCGGCAGTCCTGTGGGCGAAAATGCCTTGTTGATGCTAGAGGTCAGAGGAGAATGGGCCGACTGATTCAAGCTGATAGAAGAGCAACTTTGACTGAAATAACCACTCGTTACAACCGAGGTATGCAGCAAAGCATTTGTGAAGCCACAACACGCACAACCTTGAGGCGGATGGGCTACAACAGCAGAAGACCCCACCGGGTACCACTCATCTCCACTACAAATAGGAAAAAGAGGCTACAATTTGCACGAGCTCACCAAAATTGGACAGTTGAAGACTGGAAAAATGTTGCCTGGTCTGATGAGTCTCGATTTCTGTTGAGACATTCAGATGGTAGAGTCAGAATTTGGCGTAAACAGAATGAGAACATGGATCCATCATGCCTTGTTACCACTGTGCAGGCTGGTGGTGGTGGTGTAATGGTGTGGGGGATGTTTTCTTGGCACACTTTAGGCCCCTTAGTGCCAATTGGGCATCGTTTAAATGCCACGGCCTACCTGAGCATTGTTTCTGACCATGTCCATCCCTTTATGACCACCATGTACCCATCCTCTGATGGCTACTTCCAGCAGGATAATGCACCATGTCACAAAGCTCGAATCATTTCAAATTGGTTTCTTGAACATGACAATGAGTTCACTGTACTAAAATGGCCCCCACAGTCACCAGATCTCAACCCAATAGAGCATCTTTGGGATGTGGTGGAACGGGAGCTTCGTGCCCTGGATGTGCATCCCACAAATCTCCATCAACTGCAAGATGCTATCCTATCAATATGGGCCAACATTTCTAAAGAATGCTTTCAGCACCTTGTTGAATCAATGCCACGTAGAATTAAGGCAGTTCTGAAGGCGAAAGGGGGTCAAACACAGTATTAGTATGGTGTTCCTAATAATCCTTTAGGTGAGTGTATATATCCAGTCAAATCAAAAATGATCCAGACACAATGATACTACAATTGTTTGATTAACATTAATGAGACAGACAGTCTATATATTCAGACCTGCTGTACCGCACGGATCTAATATAGTCACACATCAGATGCTTTTCCCCAGCAGTTAACCAAACGTTCACATTAAACATAACAGATGATGTTTGCATGAATACTCGCCAAGACAGATATTTTGAAGTACTGTAATTATGTGTGTGTGTATATTGGGATCGCGCTGTCTGAGAGTGTGTGCGCACGTGAGATCGTTTTCATGGACAAAGCAAAGGTACTCCTCTCTGAAAACGTACAAGTAAAGATACTTTTAGATGTTTAATTGCTATTTGGAGCATTGGAATCGCTAGACGAGGGTTCATTTTTGTGAAAACCCGACATTTTTCACTTGTTTTGCCTGTAGTTTGAAATTATCCCGTGCGCATTTCGGCTCCTTTTGCCAGCGCGGGTCACAGATATGCAGGGGTGAAATGTGACCGGCACATGTTTTGTGTGGTTTGTCTGTGATGATCTCCTACCGTCAGCGGCTGTGATTCTGCACTGGACCAGTGTTCCCAGAGCTCCAAGTACAGGCCAAACCCCAATCATTACCCAGCTGTACCAGCACAAGCCCTGGCGTCTCTGCAGACCCTCATACGCCCGGAACACGAACATGGGCGTCTCCACCCAGTAATCCGCACACGCCACAGCCAGGCCAGACCCGACCGCCGCCGTAGCAGCGACTGTCATGGCCTTCCTCCAGCACAGAGTGATCACGGCACAGAACACGCTGGTTCCCAGGACCGCTCCGACAGGGACCCACGCCGGGCTCAGTGCGGTGTAATACTGCCCCAGCAGCAGCAGGGCGGCGCCGGAGAGCAGCGACCCCAGCTGAAGACCGGTGAGGAAGAGTCCGACACTGCGCACCAGCACCGCCACGAGTGCCAGCAGCAGCCCCAGGCCCAGAGAGACGGCCGCCCGCGTCTGTCCGTCCAGCAGCCGCTCCTGCAGAACCAGCAGGTGACCCACGCCAGAGCCCAACACCAGGCCGGACAGGAACATCACCAGCTTAGAGCAGCGGTAACCTGAACCACAGATAAAAACAGTGTTTGCTTCAGTTATGAGCAAATATGAGCCTGATTACTGTGAATATACAGTGTGTTTCTGATGACCCTGGACGCCGGTCACACAGGTTAGTCTCAGCAGAAAACAGGAAGAGCTTTTACACAAACGCAGCAGCTTAGTTGTTCTGGATTGTGTACAGTCTGATATTTTTGGAAGTCCTTCCTGAGTAACAATAGAGCTAAATTTGGAGAAGCAAGCACAGAGATTTAAGGCTGCTCCCAGAATGTGTTCGTTTAGTCCATCTGTTTTTATAATAGGATTTAAATATCACTACATTTTACACACTTTCTCATTGTTTCCTTGTGTAACTTTTCCTCTGCTGTACCAGCTGATCTCTAAACCCTAGAATGAGAAAAGCCGTCAGATCGGTTCGCATGATCCAAACGAGCAGGGAAATCTATTTTAGAGCGCCTTATTTTATTCATTAAAATATCGATATTTGATATCGGTATCGCACGGAGAAGGACAGCGATATATCGCCGTATCGATGTTTTGTCCCACCCCTAATGTAGAGCATGGATACATTCACTATATTAAAAATAAAAATTGGATATTTAATCTGAATAATCATAGAAATAATCAGCAGATTAATGGATTATCAGAATAATTGTCAGTCGTCTTATTCCCTGAGAAGGACGCAGTGTAATAAACTCCCTAAACCACAGACATTAGGGTGAAAACGGTTTGTGTCAGGTGACCCTGAATCAAAGCAGATTACATTTTTTGTAATCTGAAGACATGGTCGGGATTATTACTTTTGCTGTTTGCACCATGAGAATATGAATAAATACAGAATCTGTGTTTGCATTTCAAACTTGTCATTGATTTGAATTATTATTGTTTGTATTGTGTGATGTTTTTCAGCACAGCTGCACTATATAAACATTACCTGCACTTTTACAGAAGAAAAGTATATCTGCAACTTTTCCATTTCTGAAAAGGATGGTGTTTGGATTTTTACTGTTTTTTTTTTCTTCTTTTATGTAATTTGTTTATTATAGGAGCCTATTTGATGACGGGTATGTTTTACTTTGGATCATTGTTTGCAGCTCTCACTTGTAGCCAAAAACATGGGGAATGGTACTAAATTTATATCTCCATTGATATCGTTATCGCAATAAATACCAGAAAATATCGTGATATATTTTTAAGTCCATATCGCCCATCCCTAGCAACTATTCAAATTTCTCAAATAAAATACATGTTAAAGTTATAGTTAGTTATGCTGAATTTCTGTTTTTACTGTATGTGTACATGAGAAGTGAACGACTGAACTGAAACTCTTAAATGATTTCATTACACTGAAAGTAAATATCCCAAAAACTGTTTTTTTACCTTTGAAGAAAACCACAGCACAAATCATTCCACTGTGTTTTTGAGGTCGTGTGCTCTAGGGTTAGTGTTGGACTGATTTCCTGAGGGTCTCTCTCTCAGACTCACCGCAGAAACAGTAGATGAGGCCGAGAGCGAAGCAGACGGAGCAGGAGACGGCTGGGATGAGCTCGTATTCCCTGCGGATCTCCGGAGCACAGGCGACTCCTGCGGACAGAGACTCGTTCGCCATGCTGCTCTCAAACGGGTCCTGTTACAGCTGCACTGAGAGAGAACGCAGGCGTTTCAAACCCTTAGATTCGAACCCTTAGGTGCCTGCAAAAGAGAAAAACATCTGTATTTCTCCTTAAGGTTCAAACCCTGATCTCCTCATACTTACTTTTTGTTGTTATTAGACGGAAATTGAAGAAAATGACCAAAAAATGACACATTTTCTGATGCTACATGTTTAGCAGTCGTTGAGGCCTTACACTGTATTGCCAGAAGTATTGGGACACCCCTCAAATCACCAGGTGTTCAGTCACTTCATGGCCACAGGTGTATAAATCAAGCACTAGGCATGCAGACGCTTCTACAAACATTTGTGAAAGAATGGGTCGCTCTCAGGAGCTCAGTGAACTCAAGCGTGGTACCGTGATAGGTTGACACCTGTGCAATAAGTCCATTCCTGACATTTCCTCACTACTAAATATTCCACGCTCAACTGTTAGTGGGATTATAACAAAGAGGAAGCAATTGGGAACAACAGCAACTCAGCCATGAAGTGATAGGCCACGTAAAATCACAGAGCGGGGTCAGCGCATGCTGAGGGTCACAGTGAGCAGAAGTCACCAACTTTCTGCAGAGTCAATAGCTACAGACCTCCAAACTTCTGTGGCCTTCAGATGAGCTCAAGAACAGTGTGTAGAGAGCTTCATGGAATGGGTTTCCATGGCCGAGCAGCTCATCCAAGCCTTACATCACCAAGTGCAATGCAAAGCGTGGGATGCAGTGGGGTAAAGCACGCCGCCACTGGACTCTAGAGCAGTGAGACGTGTTCTCTGGAGTGACCAATCACGCTTCTCTGTCTGGCAATCCCATGGACGAGTCTGGGTTTGGTGGTTGCCAGGAGAACGGGACTTGCCTGACTGCATTGTGCCAAGTGTAAAGTTTGGTGGAGGGGGGATTATGGGGTGGGGTTGTTTTTCAGGGGTTGGGCTTGGTCTCTTAGTTCCAGTGAAAGGAACTCTTAATGCTTCAGCATACGAAGACATTTTGGACAATTTCATGCTCCCAACTTTGTGGGAACAGTTTGGGGACGGCCCCTTCCTGCTCCAACATGACTGCGCACCAGTGCACAAAGCAAGGTCCATAAAGACATGGATGAGCGAGTTTGGTGTGGAGGAACTTGACTGGCCTGCACAGAGTCCTGACCTCAACCCGATAGAACACCTTTGGGATGAATTAGAGCGGAGACTGCGAGCCAGGCCTTCTCGTCCAACATCAGTGCCTGACCTCACAAATGCGCTTCTAGAAGAATGGTCAAAAATCCCCATAAACACACTCCTAACCCTTGTGGAAAGCCTTCCCAGAAGAGTTGAAGCTGTTATAGCTGCAAAGGGTGGGCCGACTCCATATTAAACCCTACGGATTAAGAATGGGATGTCATTAAAGTTCATGTGCATGTAAAGGCAGGCGTCCCAAAACTTTTGGCAATATATTGTATATCCAACACAAAAAACTGCTGCCGCCCTCATCACACACATGCTCGTCATGAGCTGTTAATTAATCAGTGTTTGGTGACTGATGGGGTTCCACTAAGGTCCTGTATGGTATATAGCTCATAGAGATCTGATCCTGGTGACTTCAGTAACTGAGTGACTTTCATCATCATCATCATCATCATCATCATGTCTGCAGTGTATCAGGACCTGTGAATGACACTGCCCTGAAAGCTCATGTATATGTAAAAGCAGTCCCTGTGCATGTTTACCGCAGTAACAGTTCATCAGGGCATCTGATCTTTAACCCGAATACAGGATTTATGGCTCTTGGTCAATCTACTGTATGTGGGTCAATGACGTGACGCCTACATTTTCTGTCAGATTGCATTTTTTTCAGTTAAAAACGGCATAAAAAGAGATACCATATGTATGTAGTACCTCTCCCATGTATGTACTCTCTTTAACTTTTCAAAAAACATTACTTATTTATAATTTTTCTGTTATTTAAAGTGTCAAAATATCATGTGGTGCGACCGTCCAGCCATAACTGCTGTTTTGGAAACGTCTTTGAAATTAATCTAAATTTATTCATATTTATTTTCTGCACTATTTGGCATGATTTCCCAAGTGTTTTGTAATCCTGTACAAAATTGCAAAGCATTTGTATTTATATATGTGAATATAATTTATTCCTGTGATCAAAGCTGAATTTATCATCATTACTCCAGTCTTCAGTGTCACATGATCCTTCACAAATCATTCTCATATGATTTGATGCTCAAAAACATTTATGATTATTATCAATGTTCATATTTTTGTGGAAACTGTGATCCATTTTATTTCTCAGGATTCTTTGATGAATATAAAGTTCAAAAGAACAGCATTTATTAGAGATAGAATCTTTTGTAACATTATAAATGTCTTTACTGTCACTTTTGATCAATTTAATGTGTCCTTGATTAATAAAAGTATTAATTACTTCTTTTTTTTTAAAACCTACTGACCCCAAATTGTAGCTGTATACAATACCTGCATTTATATCTAAAACATTATTACTGGTTAGAAAAAAATTCCAAGTCAAATGAAATGGTGTGCTTATGTTTGCGATGTGATTTTTATAAAAAATGTTTATAAAATGTTTGTGTTCATGAAAATTCTGTGAAATTTTAATAAAATCTGGTTTAAATCTATTGTTTGTATGAAATGTATTGTTTTTTTATCTCCTTAAATAGATGTCATTTGGAGCGACCACTCATCATGTGGTGTGACCAATAGCAATAACTGTATTAAATAAAAAATAAAATATCTGTTTCTGCGGCTGAAATATGAATCACTGATACATTATGCTTAAACGAATGGTATTTTTAAAACATTTTTATCAGTTTTAATGCGAAAAATAAGTCTGTTAACTGCATTTAAGAAGGCAACTCTGAAATTATAGCACAAAAAAATGGGATCATTATTTACAAAAACTCAAAAGAAATGCAAACACTTTTTCTAAACACTTTAATTACTGAGAACTTGTCAAAAAATGTTACGCATGTTAAGGAAATGAATTAATTTTAAGACATGACATGTTTTTAAGGCTACGGCCAATTGATCTATATGAAAAAACACTAAAACCACTTGATTTAAAATTTTAATATGAATTTATGCATACACAACATTCTTAATGTTTGAACGATTGCAATAGATTTTTTTTTTTTTTTTTGGCCTGTTGAAAACCCTTATACGTCATTGACCCATGAATGAGTGAAGAAAGCTTCGGGTTTGGACTATAAACAGAGTTTCGAGTTTCACAGAAAACATCAGTTGAGTTCCATCAGGTGGCAGAAAAATACAAGACAAAACTTCCTGTGAGAAAACTCAGAAACTAAAGTCAAAAAATAATATCTCTAAAAGACCTTCGTCACTTTTCATCTAAACCCTCATGTCTCATGAACTGAAGTGTGTAGAGATCATGTTAAAGTCACTATTCATGATTATTATGTGTCTCGCTTATACTTTAAGTCCTTTATCTAATTACTCACCAATTTAACATCATTTCTGCACTTGTTTATTGTTCTGCATAGCAAACGGACTTTGGGTTTAGTCACAGATTACAGTGTTATTTGTTTACATGGCGTTTCTTTATGAACTGCAGAAGAAAAGGCAGATTTTGTATAATGGTGTCAAGAGCTTAGATCTCAATTAAACAGATGTATTTAGTAGAGCTTTAACTAATTCACCTTGACGCTTGTCAAATGTAGAAATAATGAAGATGAAAACACATACTTACCATATCCGATCAGGTGTCGGTCTTTTCCTGACAGAAAACTCTCGCTTTGCAGCCTAATAAACGTGGGAACTAACTTTCAGACAAATCTCACATAATCAAACACTTTCCCCTCACAGACACGCTAACTAGGGCAAACATTTCATACACTCCTCACAGAATAACTGGAGTAAAACCAAACCCGCGTCACAGAAATAACTGAGGAGCTTAACATCAGCAGCTGATGGGACAGAATGACCGTTAGGCGTGAGACGTCACCGTTGCCCTGGTTACGGAGTCGCGCTCTTTTTAAAACGCGCTAGAGAAACGGCCATAAACGGCCTGTTTTTAAAAATCTGGAGTAAATACAGCGGCGGAATCGATGAAGTGACACTGAGGGAATCACTGAGGGAAAAGATAAGGGGGGAGAGTGGGGTAAGATGAGCTAGCGGGTAAGTTGACCCACCCCCTTTATCTTGGCAACTGTACACTTTTATAGTCATGTGACCATATATTTTGGAACTACTCATCATTTCTGCCAGACTGTGAAAATGAGAAGCACATGGGAGGAGTGGAAGGCACACGTTTACTTTAAAAACTGTTTTTGGCTTGTCAATGTAAAATTTTAGTGTAACAGACGTCCAGGTCTAAAATATTTATGATCCATATTGGTGATTTAGTAATGTATAAAACCATGCAAATCATTTAGCTAAATATTAGCCTGAATTGGTAAACTAGCTAGTTTAATCCAAAATGGCAGCTATGGGGCAAAGTGAGCCAAATGTTGTGGGGTAAATTGAGCCAGCATTTTAACTTACCCTACCATAAGGCACTGTAGTTAAGTTAAATCTCTGAAGTATAAACTGGTATAATTTCAATGTAATGTTACACAACTGGTTTAGTTTATCATTTTCTTAAAAAAAAATTAGTTTTGAGTTTATGTGATAGGAATGATGTACAAGTACAGCAAATAAGACCCAGAAGATGTTTAATCATATATATCTTTACATCTGTAGTCCCTAATGACCTAACATGTTCAACACTGCAGAAAAACTACCATGACAAGAACCGTCTGACTAAAATGTTCATCAGTTTCAGTGATATTCATTCATTCATTCTAATTCAGTTTTTATTTGATTTCATTTTTATTTAATTTTATTCAACAAACTCTGTTTAGTCTGTTTTTGGGAAGGTTACAACTTTGGTGTTCAACATATTGTTTCAGAAATGCAAACAATTTAAGATACTGAAATGTCAACTTCATTTGGTTGGTTTTATGTTGTTTAAATAGCTTTAAGAAAAGAAATATGACTATTTGTAAAAGGAAATTTGATTATTGAAGGTGTTTTTAAAAGAGGTAAATTAGCTTTACAATTTCACATGGGTTTGATTCAGATTCAATTAGACGGTCCGTTTAAACCTAGATGGTGCAACTTACACACTGGCTTGGATCAACTTACCCCTAACCTGGGGTAAATTGAGCCACAGGAACACTTTTTTTATAAGAAGCCATATTTTTAGCCCTTTGTCATAGATGCATTCTGATCATTTAAAATGATAGCAAACATCCTGAAATTACTTTAGATACTTTCATTGTACTTCTGCCTTATTTTATCTTATCTTGAGGACCACATAAGTAAAATATGGCTCATCTTACCCCACTCTCCCCTATTAGCCTATCTTTATTCCTCACCTTCAGGTAATAGAGATGAAGCTCGCGCTACAGCTCAGGTCAGTTTCCTCACTGTGCCCACATTATCGATTACAGTATAATCAATTAAATCTTTAATAGGAATTATCGGGTAAAGCTGCGAAACAGTTGACAATGAATAACAACAAATAAAAATACTGACAGTTGTGTCCAGAATGAATTCGGTGTAATTTAATTAATCATAAACATGTTAGAGTTGGTAATACATGCGGCAGGTCATTAAACCTGCTGATATAGAAGAGCATTTCGTGACGTCTGTATTTGTGGGTTATGTCAGTGTAATATTATGAGCGGTATGTTTTAATGCACACCATGTTGGCGGTTTTCATTCATCATGGCGGATGTCAGACTGTCCCGTCTCAGTTTCAGGCGTTCCACCTACAGAAACACTTTTTTTGTGTGTATTTAGTATTAATAATTACAGAGGGGCACAGTATGGCAAGCCATTTTGACTTTTAATCATTTACAGGATATGAATTCTTGATATCAACCATTCAATTTTCACTAGTTAAAATGCTTATTTTTGATATCAGGAATTACATTTCCACTAGTCAAAATGTTAATTCTCGAAACCAACAATGATGTCACCATAGGCTGCTATTCATATTCAATTGTTGATATCAAGAATTGATTTCTTACTAGTTGAAATTCCAGTTTCACATCAGAAATACAATTCTTTTTATATCAATAATTACTTTGTTACTAGTAAAAATATAAATTCCTGATATCAAGAATTACATTTTCACTAGTTGAAATGTTATTTCTGATATTTGAAAATGTATTTCAGCATTTGTTATTTCTGATATCAATATAATTTCAGATATCTAAAATGGCTTCCTTAGTAACAATCACATTCATGATATCAGAAATTAACATTATCACTATTGAAAATCGAATTATTGATATTTTTACTAGCAATTTAATTGCTGATATCAATAACAGACATTTCAAAATCAAATCAAATCACCTTTATTTATTTAGCGCTTTTTACAATGGCAATTGTTTCAAAGCAGCTTCACAGTGGTAACAGGAAAATAATGCAACAGAATTTGATTCGGCTGTACAGCCGCTCTGGTGAAAACGGTGATGTCATCAGCTCATTTCAATTATCATATAGTGTCAATGTGGGCAGATCAGTAATATAGTTGAAATTTAAGTGTCCCCAACTGAGCAAGCCAAAAGCCAAAGGCGACGGTGGCAAGGAACCAAAACTCCTTCAGGGCCAGAATGGAGAAAAAAACCTTGGGAGAAACCAGGCTCAGCCGGGGTGCCAGTTCTCCTCTGGCCGACGAACAAACAGTGTATGATTATGATTCTGGCAACATTACAGGTCAGAGGTCATATTAGATCAATAGATATTCGTAGGATTATTCGAAAGATTGGAGTCGTCACGCCGGGGACGGTTTAACGAGGATGTTGTGTCGATGCGGCATTTACAGGGGGGAGTTTAATTGACACGGTCTCTGCAGACACTTCAGGGATATGGTCGTCATGTCCAGGCTAAGGGCCACCATCTGGTCTGGATCCGGCCGACTGCAGTAAACCTCGGGATAAACAGAGAGACTAACATTAGCGTAGATGCCATTCTTCTTATGATGTAACGAGTACATCAGGTGTTATGGGAAGTGTTCCCGGTTCCGGCTGACCTAGTTAATGCAGCCTAAAACAATCATTTAACTGATTTGAATAATAGAAATTAAAAATGTTTTATGTGTATGCCATAGTAAAGAGATGTGTTTTTAGTCTAGATTTAAACTGACAGAGTGTGCCTGCTTCCCGAACAATGCTAGGAAGACTGTTCCAGAGTTTAGGTGCTAAATAGGAAAAGGATCGACCGCCTGCAGTTGATTTTGATATTCTAGGTATTATCACCTGGCCAGAATTTTGAGACCGCAATAGACGTGATGGAGTATAATGCGTTAAGAGCTCGCTCAAGTACTGGGGAGCTAAACCATTTAGTGCTTTGTAAGTAATCAGCAAGATTTTAAAATGTATACGATGTTTAATAGGGAGCCAATGCAGTGTTGCCAGAACCGGGCTAATATGGTCATACTTCCTGGTTCTAGTAAGAACTCTAGCTGCTGCGTTTTGGACCAGCTGCAGTTTGTTTATTAACCGAGCAGGGCAACCACCCAGTAGAGCATTACAATAATCTAGCCTTGAGGTCATGAACGCATGAACTAACTGTTCAGCATTTTGCATTGAAAGCATGTGCCGTAATTTAGATATATTTTTAAGATGGTAGAATGCAGTTTTACAGATGCTAGAAACGTGGCTTTCAAATGAGAGATTGGTATCAAAGAGCACACCCAGGTTCCTAACTGACGACGAGGACTTGACAGAGCAGCCATCGAGTGTTAGACAGTATTCTAGGTTACTACTTGAGGAGTTTTTTTGTCCAGTGATTAAAAAATTCAGTTTTTTCTGAATTAAGTTGCAGGAAATTACTAGTCATCTAATTTTTTATATCAGCTATGCATTCCGTTAATCTTGTGAATTGGTAAGTTTCGTCAGGGCGTGAAGAAATATAGAGCTGAGTATCGTCAGCATAACAATGAAAATTAACACCATGCTTCCTAATAATATCTCCCAGTGGTAGCATGTACAGGGTGAAAAGCAACGGTCCTAGCACTGAGCCCTGCGGTACTCCATACTGAACTTGTGTTCGGTGTGACATCTCTTCATTTACTGCTACAAACTGATAACGGTCAGATAAGTATGATTTAAACCATGCCAATGAAATTCCACTAATGCCAACATAATTTTCGAGTCTATTCAAAAGAATGTTGTGGTCGATAGTATCGAATGCAGCGCTAAGATCGAGTAACACTAACAGAGAGATACAACCACGATCGGATGATAAGAGTAAATCATTTGTAACTCTAATGAGAGCAGTCTCAGTACTATGATACGGTCTAAATCCTGACTGGAAATCCTCACAGATACCATTTCTTTCTAAAAAGGAGCATAATTGTGAGGACACTGCCTTTTCTAGTATTTTTGACAGAAAGGGTAGATTTGAGATTGGCCTGTAATTGACTAATTCTGTAGGATCAAGTTGCGGTTTTTTAATAAGTGGTTTAATAATAGCCAACTTAAAAGTTTTCGGTACATATCCTAATGTCAAGGATGAATTAATGATATTAAGAAGAGGATCTATGACCTCTGGAAGCATCTCTTTTAGTAGTTTAGTCGGTATGGGGTCGAGCATACATGTTGTTGATTTTGACGATTTAACGAGTTTAGCCAATTCTTCTTCTCCTATAGCAGTGAATGAATGTAATTTTTCCTCAGTGACACTACAATGCACTGTCTGATGTGATACTGTAGTAGACGGCTGCATGGTTATAATTTTTTTCCTAATATTATCAATCTTACAAGTAAAGAAGTTCATAAAGTCATTACTGCTGTGCTGTTTACAAACATCAGAAGGTGAAGCTTTATCTTTGGTTAACTTATCCACTGTATCGAATAAATACCTAGGGTTGTGTTTGTTTTCTTCTAAGAGAGTCGAGAAATAAGCAGATCTAGCAGTTTTTAGGGCCTTTCTGTATGCAATCATGCTCTCTTTCCACGAAATGCGAAAAACTTCTAGTTTTGTTTTCTTCCAGCTGCGCTCCATTTTTCTGGCTGCTGTTTTAAGGGCCCGGGTGTGCTCGTTGTACCACGGCGTTGGACTATTTTCTTTAATCTTCTTTAAGTGCCTGGGAGCAACTGTGTCTAAAGTGCTGGAAAAGAGAGAGTCAGTAGTTTCTGTTGCAACATCGAGTTCCTCTAGGCTATCTGGGATGCTGAGGAGATGGAACTGATGAGGAAGATTATTTACAAAGCAATCTTTAGTGGCAGCAGTGATAGTCCTGCCATATTTGAAGTGAGGGGACGGCTTTGCAGCCTTTGCTAAATTAAGTGTACATGATACTAGGTAATGATCTGAGATGTCATCGCTCTGCTGCAGAATTTCAATGGTATCAACATTTATTCCATGTGACAATATTAGATCTAAAGTATGATTACGGCGATGAGTGGATCCTGACACGTGTTGCCTAACTCCAATAGAGTTTAGAATGTCTCTAAATGCCAATCCCAGTGCGTCTTTTTCATTGTCTACATGGATATTAAAATCACCAACAATTAGGACTTTATCTGCAGCCAGTACTAACTCTGATAGAAAATCAGCAAATTCTCTGGTAAAGTCTGTATGGTGCCCTGGTGGCCTGTATACAGTAGCCAGCACAAATGTCAAACAGGATTTATCATTTACACTACATAGCGTTACATAAAGCACCAAAACTTCAAAGGAATTATATTTGAAACTAGACTTCTGAGTAATACCGAAGATATTATTATAAATTACAGCAACACCTCCCCCTTTACCTTTCAGACGCGGCTCGTGTTTATAGACATTTGCACTAGTAACCACGTAATTATTGATATCAAAAATAAAGGTTTTTACTAGTAAGAATTGTATTTCTGATTTGTGAAATTGGAATTTCAACTAGTAAGAAATCAATTATTGATATAAACAATTTAATTTGAATGGCAGCCTATGGTGACGTTTAACTGGTGGAAATGTAATTCCTGATATCAAGAATTCGTATTTCTGTGAGTGATGACATCATTGTTGATATCAAGAATTAACATTTTGACTAGTGCAAAAAAACCCTCAGATTTCAGTGATGATGTCACTGTCATGTGATCAGCAGCAGCACGTCATCGACTGGAATTACTAGTAAATTACTATCTTTCCCTTTACTCAGAAGATCGTTTAATACCATGATAGCTTTGCTTTGTGAGAGAAGCCGATGCAAAATTAAACCAACTAAAGAACGCTTTCTTATTTGCACTTGTGTCTATTCAAACCTGGACTTTCTTTAGCTCATTTTTTGTAGTTTATTCTTTCTCCAGGGCACTGTAGGCTCTTATTCATTCATTTCTTTCATCATAATACTATATTCATCAGGCACAGTGACGAAATATACATATATTGTTCACTCACAGCATTTCTAATTTTATTTGAATAGTTAATTTGGGGTGAAGGAAACAACAGGACTGATACAGATCCTAAAAGGACATTCATTTATTTAATACAAAAGCCCACAGTACATTAAAAACAAAAGCAGCAGATGCAGGTGACAGAGACAGATCCGTGTGTCCATTAAAGCGTCGTACAGCGCCACCTTTCTTCTACATGATGTATTGCACCTGCGGAGCTCAGTGGCTGACGTGCTTTAAAGTGCTAACTTTATCATAACATCAGTACCGCAACGATTACACACCAGCTTAACATGTACAAGAAACTAGCAAAACATTTGGTTACAGGCTTCCAGAACACACACACACGTTCTGTGACACGACACACACCTGGAACAAGTGCATAACTCGTGCGTAAACCGTTCTGAGAGTGAGCGTGTGAAAGTGAAAGTGAAATCATACGGATTAAGCAACTAAAAGAAATGGTGGAACTCATAAAAGATCAGAATTGCACACACAACACACGAGTCCTTCAGGAAAAACCACTGATTCTATACATAAACACACTTTAAAATGATCACAAACATGTAAAAGCTCAATCTAATCGTCTAAAGTGTCTCCTTTATGCGCTCACATTACTTGATATGATTAGCATGATTTTACTGACAAGGATAAAGAGGGAAATAATCCACACACTAATCAAGTAGGACGTCCAAATCCTCCGTAAACACGCGGTTCAAATCACAAGACTTGTGCAACACAACTACATCATAAACCACAAGAACAAACTCCAGTCCGAGGTAGGTAGAGCCTGCAGAATCCCTCCGATATCCCAATCCCGTTTAATCTGAAGCCATTACTCAATAAGGCCATGTTAGTCAAGACGTCTGCCGTGGCTATAGTGCATACAGTGAGTGTGTGTGAGGTGTTCAGGTCTGTCCCGTGGAATCACGTTTGATCAGCACCGGTTTGATTTAGACGCTACATTTCATTTAGAGGCGTTTCATGCGATTACAAAAACTAGCTCACAATCATATCTGCATGATGATCCAGGACAGACTGATTCCTTTATTTATTTTGAAACATTTCTATGTTTTCAGGTGCTGCTACAATAATAAAGAAAATAGTGCACAATCATGTGGTGTTCAGTGTTCAAATCATATGGTCATTGTTAACGACGGTCAGTAATCAACAGTATATTCAGAAAGTGACTTTGTGAGGCTTTGCATTATATTTCGGTGTGTTAAGGTGCCGTGCGTGAAACCTGATGGTCTGTGAAACTTCCGCTCGGCTGACGTCACTGAAGGCACGTAGGCACTCGATCGGATTTGGCTCTTTAGACTCACTTGTGTAATTCAAGACGCCACCGGCCGACCCACACCTCGATCTACTGAGGGACGAGAACTCAAGAGAACTAAACAGAACTAACAGACACCGATACGCCGCCCAACGCGATCCCTCACATGTAGGACAGCCGCTTGGCTGTGAGGAACTCTTCCAGATGGACCGCCCCGCCGCCCAAGAGTCCGAACGCAGGGAACATGGTGCCGGAACAGTCCACCTGTCGCTCGTACAGGCAGCGCATGGAGTCGGCATCGTAGAAAAACACACGTCCGGCGTCGTAGTCCAGGCAGACTCCGATGCGGTGCGGCGCGGGCAGGACGCGGCTGCCGGGCTCCCCGGAGGCGCTGGCGGAGGCTTTGGGGATGAAGAGCCGGCCCATGCCGACGGTGACCAGCATGAAGGGCTGCGAGACCTCGAAACAGGTGTCCTCGCTGCCGCTGTCGTGCCCGCTGTCGTGGTCATACCTGCGTGGAAAGAACTTTACAAACTAAGACTGTAGGAGGCAGAAATATTAAATCACAAACAGCTTGGTTATTCAACAAAACAGAATGAATGTGAAACTGCAAACGGGTCGTGTGTAAAGACCTGTTCACACCAGGAACAATAAGGGCCCTATGTCACTGATCTGAGCTCACGGCGCAGGAGCTCTTCGGGCGTGTCTGAATCCACTTTTGCTAGTTTAACGACGGGACAAACGGTCGGCGCGCCCGGCTCATGGTCCAAAAGGGTTGTGCCTCGTCTCTTAATGAGTCATGGGTGTGTTTTGGGCGTAACGTGCAGTAAACCAATCAGAGTCTCATCTCCCTTTCCCTTTAAAAGCCAGTTGTGCTCGCACCATGAGCGGATTCACTGTTTACATGAGGAGAGACTGAACGCTTCTCCAGAGAGGAATCCTTTTATTTTTAATATTTAAACATGTGTGTGTGTGTGTGTGCTGCGTGTCCCTGTGTGTGTAATGAGCAGAAAGTGTGTGCGTGCGTGCGTGCGTGCTGCTGCGCATCCCTGTGTGTAATAATCAGAGTGTGTGTGTGTACGTGCTGCGCTTCCCTGTGTGTGTAATGAGCAGAAAGTGTGTGCGTGTGTGTGCTGCTGCGCGTCCCTGTGTGTAATAATCAGAGTGTAAGCGCGTTGTGCACCGCCTATAGGCTCATATTACTAACACACCCTTTAAATAACACACAAATACTGCACTATTGACTTTAGAGCAGGTGTGTGTTGGTCAATGGCGCAGTCGTTTTCAGTTCCTCACAATAGCAACGCTCCAACAATGCTCCTGAACACACACCTTGTTCAGACCAGACGCCCATGGGTGAACAGATGCGCCAGTGCATTTGATATTTAAACAGCGTGGAGCTGGACGTGAACATGAGAACTGCGTCGGGCTGAAACTAGCAGAACACACTGGCGTCGCGTCTGGTGTGTGAGAGGGTCCTATATGTAATGATAACTACACCAGTGCACGATATCGTTCTGTTTATTATAAGCGCTGCAGTTCTGTCGTCTGGCGCTTTAAGTGCTCGAGCTCTTTAAAGCAGGATGGATTCTGATTGGCTGTCAGTGTTTTTATCGTTCATCAGCTGGGAAAACTAGCTATTCTCATAGAATGAGAATGATGATCAAACTTGACGGGGCCTCGTGTATAAAACTTTCCATAGATTTCATCCTAAAGTGTGACGGTTTCTGCAGGTTTAGTGAAGGTAAAATTAAGACCAATTAAAGAGAATGTAAGGAATAAACTGAAGGGAACAACACGTCAATATGTTCTCTAATGTAGGAATCACTCCATGAGCCGTCACGATTAGTGACACTTCAATACCATTTCCATCAGATCTCCATTACTTTACAGTTTGCAACAAAATATCTTAAAAGTTTGAGATAAGAAATCTTGTGAAAGTGATTTTATGTTTAAAACAAGAGCAAATATCTGCCAGTGTGTTCATAAAAATCAACTTAACGCAAATGAAAAAGTAATTTTCATACCCAATGACAGATATTTGTTCTTGTTTTAATCATAAACTCACTTCATTTTGTTCAATTTCTCAGAAAACAAGACTTCATTTCTTCATTTTGCATGTCATTAAATGTCTTGATTTAAGGATGTTTAGAGATTTGTGCTGGAAAACTAAAATCCTGAGGAAGAACATCATTTTTTGCAGTGCAAGTGATTCAATTTAGGTCCTTATGAAATCTGTTTTATTGTTTTGTTGTATAGTTTATTGTTTTAATTGTTCTTGTCTCTGCTTTAATGGTCAGATTAAATGTGACTGACTCTCGTTCGTCTTCTGAACACAAATGAAGATATTTGTAATGAAATGGAAAGATTTCTGTCCTCCATTGACAGTCTCAGCAACTTCCACTGACGCTTCAGAAAGTTCATAAAGAGATGGTGAAACTGATCCGTACGGATCGAGCGGATTATTCCAGATGTTCTGAAGAGGCTCGATGGCTTTATATGAGGAAGGAAAGTCTGACGGGTTTGAACGACATTAGGGCGAGGAAATGATCACAGGATTCTCATTAATGGGTGAACTGGCCCTTTAAGTGTTCGACCGACTGTTGATTTATTCATCCGTGTCATTCTGCATTACACAGTAAATTACATTTTTATGAATGGATTCTGCATCACAGAAATCATAGGGCCCTAATTTAAAGCCATGATACTGAATTTAAGACTTTCTGCCTTAAATTGTGGAAGATCAAATGAACCCCCGCGGACACCCTGGATTCAGTGATTATAATGCGAGTGAAGTGCTGAAGGCGAATCGACTGTAATCTCACCGCGGGCTGCTGGTGTCTCGAGGGTTGTGGAACCACTCCGTGAGTTTGGAGTCAGACGCCACTCCCACCTTCACCATGTAGGAATCGGGCTCCACGCGGAAAGCCCAGTAATGGCGGCCATGAGAGATGCCCGTATCGCCGATGATGTAGTCGAGACATATGTAGCTTCCCGTCTGGACGCGCTCCGCAGCCAACAGGAAACTCATTCCCGCCACACTCTCCACAGAGTCGCGGCGCTTGCTCAGCTGCAGCCGCTCCGCACTGAATCCACACTTCTCGTTGAACAGGAAGCCGAACACTGAAGAGCAGACACACTTCATTAGCCACAGATCTCAATCAGCCTTTCATACACACATTTAATCCACATCAGCAGGGTGAAGGAATCATATTAATAACGTCCTGTAGGGATGGACGTGTTTCCCCCAAACCAGTTCTAACCCGACCTACAGCCGATTCTAAAGATTTCATTGGCTAACGCTAACCTTAGTGTAGCACTAGCAGCACCAGATCAGCTTTGGCAACATGTGATTTCATTTTGGAGAATAAAAGTCAAAGCTATTAATATGTTTGTGTGTATCATCAGTAAAACGAGATGAATGTGGACTTCATAAGCTAGGCTCGTCGAGGATACGCCACAGATCACGTGTCTAACGCAAAACTAATCACGCTCCAGGACTTCAAAACATAATCAATGTGAGCAATAGGGCATGATTGTTTGATCAATATTATGATTTAACCCTCTGTGGGACGCATTATGTTCTAACCATGTGTTTATTACATGAAATAGCTTCAATCATACAAATAAAAAAAAGACGCTGTACCACAATGGAAAATGGTTAAAAAAGTAGTTTTTCCATAAAATTATGATTTTCTTTTCTATTTAAATGCACATTTATTTTAGAAATTGATAGATTTATATACTTGGGATTAATGGAAACCAAAAATAAGTAGATCCGTATCATTTAATCCCTCTCATTCCCTAACTCATCCTCTTCCTGCTGCCCTTTCCGTAAAATATTGCTGTATTCATTTTCTGAAAAGAAGAAATAATTTTGTTCCTTATACATAAACACAACTATACTATAATAAACACTTTAAATAAATCAATACCTGCAGTTCCACTGTGGACAGCGTCGCCATATGGAAACATTGATATTTTCTCAATTTACAGTAAAACTATGTTAGACAAAGTTGATTTGTGAATAAAAATATCTAATTCACTTTTCAAAGATGCTGCAAAAACATCCCCCTTGAGAAGAGATGATCAGAAATGAGGTTAATAGAGTTTAATAATCTGGAGGGACGGGGAAAGAGACGTTCAAATGTCATGTGACTTAAACACAGCACATCATTGGCTGCCTTAAGGCCGTCCCTTTTAATTCCCATAGTGCGATTTATTGTATTTTTTTCTGAATAACAAGGAAATGAGTAGAAATTAATTGTTGCCATATGGCAATGCTGTACCATAAAGGTTAATCACGATCATGAAACAATATTTCCTTTCGCACACTCTCGTCGCTTTTATTGCGGGCACCTGCGCCGGTTATTTCTTCATGCCTTCCCGAGCTCTTCATATGTTGTGCAGATCACAAATGCCTGTATTATTGATTTGTTTTTCTATGTAAACGCGTCTTCAACCTTTGCGCTTGCGTGTTTTGCAGCTTCTCCCGCATGACACGGCATTCTACGCATCTCTAGACCGGCGTCTCGTGTGTTTAACCGCACACACGCGCTCTGTGTGAATGTCCCTGGGTTTAGCCGTAACGGTGGTTTGACAGGTCATGTAATGATACATCATCTCTCCTGCATCCGAAACATTCAACTCAGCGTCTCATAAACAGAGCAACAAAACCACAAGTGTGTGTGAGTGTGTGTCTGTGAGAGAGTGTGTGAGAGAGAGAGAGAGAGAGAGAGAGAGAGAGAGAGAGAGTGTGTGTGTGAGAGTGTGTGAGAGAGAGAGAGAGAGAGAGAGAGAGAGAGAGAGAGAGAGAGAGTGTGTGTGTGTGAGTGAGTGAGTGAGTGAGTGAGTGAGTGAGTGAGTGAGTGAGTGTAAGTGATGGAGTGGGTGTGTGTGTGTGTGTGTGTGTGTGTGTGTGTGTGTGTGTGTGTGTGTGTGTGTGTGTGTGTGTGTGAGAGTGAGTGAGTGTAAGTGAGTGGGTGTGTGTGTGAGAGAGAGAGAGAGAGAGAGAGAGAGAGAGAGAGAGAGAGTGAGTGAGAGAGTGTGTGTGTGTGTGTGTGTGTGTGTGTGTGTGTGTGTGTGTGTGTGTGTGTTACCTGGAGCCGGAGGCGTGTGGAAGGTCACCTCAGGACTGCAGGGGCTGAACACTCCGCTACGGCAGCTCTTGACTCTGAAGGCGTAGCGGCAGTCGCGGGTCAGATCAGACACCACTGTGCTGGAGCCGTACACACGTTCGCTCGCCTGCCAGCGCGACTCCTCCTCCTCCTCGCCGCCCAGCATCCTGAACTCCACTATATGATGATCCGTGGGCAGAGAGTCTTCAGACAGACGCCAGTGGATCAGGCCCTCGTTGTAAACGCGGCAGCGAGAAAGGTCAATCACAGGAGGGTCAGGAACTGATGAGAAACAGATGAACATCAGATCAATGTCTTCTAGCATTCATTCACAAGCATCCAAATCAAATCACCTTTATTTATTTAGCGCTTTTTACAATGGCAATTGTAAAAGCAATTGTAAAATTGTAAAAGCAGCTTCACAGTGGTAACAGGAAAATAATGCAACAGAATTTGATTCGGCTGTCATCAGCTCATTTCAATTATCATATAGTGTCAATGCGAGCAGATCAGTAATATAGTTGAAATTTAAGTGTCCCCAACTGAGCAAGCCAAAAGCCAAAGGCGACGGTGGCAAGGAACCAAAACTCCTTCAGGGCCAGAATGGAGAAAAAAACCTTGGGAGAAACCAGGCTCAGTCGGGGTGCCAGTTCTCCTCTGGCCGACGAACAAACAGTGTATGATTATGATTCTGGCAACATTACAGGTCAGAGGTCATATTAGATAAATAGATATTCGTAGGATTATTCGAAAGATTGGAGTCGTCACGCCGGGGACGGGTTTAATGAGGATGTCGTGTCGATGCGGCATTTACAGGGGGGAGTTTAATTGACACGGTCTCTACAGACACTTCAGGGATATGGTCGTCATGTCCAGGCTAAGGGCCACCATCTGGTCTGGATCCGGCCGACTGCAGTAAACCTCGGGATAAACAGAGAGACTAACATTAGCGTAGATGCCATTCTTCTTATGATGTAACGAGTACATCAGGTGTTATGGGAAGTGTTCCCGGTTCCGGCTGACCTAGTTAATGCAGCCCAAAACAATCATTTAACTGATTTGAATAATAGAAATTGATAATGTTCTATGTGTATGCCATAGTAAAGAGATGTGTTTTTAGTCTAGATTTAAACTGACAGAGTGTGTCTGCTTCCCGAACAATGCTAGGAAGACTGTTCCAGAGTTTAGCTGCTAAATAGGAAAAGGATCGACCGCCTGCAGTTGATTTTGATATTCTAGGTATTATCAACTGGCCAGAGTTTTGAGACCGCAATAGACGTGATGGAGTATAATGCGTTAAGAGCTCGCTCAAGTACTGGGGCGCTAAACCATTTAGTGCTTTGTAAGTAATTAGCAAGATTTTAAAATGTATACGATGTTTAGTAGGGAGCCAATGCAGTGTTGCCAGAACCGGGCTAATATGGTCATACTTCCTGGTTCTAGTAAGAACTCGAGCTGCTGCGTTTTGGACCAGCTGCAGTTTGTTTATTAAGCGAGCAGGGCAACCACCCAGTAGAGCATTACAATAATCTAGCCTTGAGGTCATGAACGCATGAACTAACTGTTCAGCATTTTGCATTGAAAGCATGTGCCGTAATTTAGATATATTTTTAAGATGGAAGAATGCAGTTTTACAGATGCTAGAAACGTGGCTTTCAAATGAGAGATTGGTATCAAAGAGCACACCCAGGTTCCTAACTGACGACGAGGACTTGACAGAGCAGCCATCGAGTGTTAGACAGTATTCTAGGTTACTACTTGAGGAGTTTTTTTGTCCAGTGATTAAAAATTCAGTTTTTTCTGAATTAAGTTGCAGGAAATTACTAGTCATCTAATTTTTTATATCAGCTATGCATTCTGTTAATCTTGTGAATTGGTAAGTTTCGTCAGGGCGTGAAGAAATATAGAGCTGAGTATCGTCAGCATAACAATGAAAATTAACACCATGCTTCCTAATAATATCTCCCAGTGGTAGCATGTACAGGGTGAAAAGCAACGGTCCTAGCACTGAGCCCTGCGGTACTCCATACTGAACTTGTGTTCGGTGTGACATCTCTTCATTTACTGCTACAAACTGATAACGGTCAGATAAGTATGATTTAAACCATGCCAATGAAATTCCACTAATGCCAACATAATTTTCGAGTCTATTCAAAAGAATGTTGTGGTCGATAGTATCGAATGCAGCGCTAAGATCGAGTAACACTAACAGAGAGATACAACCACGATCGGATGATAAGAGTAAATCATTTGTAACTCTAATGAGAGCAGTCTCAGTACTATGATACGGTCTAAATCCTGACTGGAAATCCTCACAGATACCATTTCTTTCTAAAAAGGAGCATAATTGTGAGGACACTGCCTTTTCTAGTCATCTTTTCCAAACATCAGCCCGTCACGGCGAAACTGCTGGAATAAACACGAGAACGAGTCCGGATGAACAACACGCGTGTCTGTCATTGTTCGTCCATTGTGCAGCCAACGATTTGTTCATTTTTACGAGAGGACAGAAGAAATAATATACAGATAAACAGTCTGTCTCCCTCTAAGCACAACTCATAAATACATATTTCAGAAACTGACAAGTAATGAACGATGATTACATACACCGATCAGGCATAACATTATGACGGTGAAGTGAATAACACTGATGATCTCTTCCTCACGGCTCCTGTTAGTGGGTGGGATATATTAGGCAGCAAGTGAACATTTTGTCCTCAAAGTTGATGTGTTAGAAGCAGGAAAAATGGGCAAGCGTAAGGATTTGAGCGAGTTTGACAAGGGCCAAATTGTGATGGCTAGATGACTGGGTCAGAGCATCTCCAAAACTGCAGCTCTTGTGGGGTGTTCCCGGTCTGCAGTGGTCAGTATCTATCAAAAGTGCTCCAAGGAAGGAACAGTGGTGAACCGGAGACAGGGTCATGGGCGGCCAAGGCTCATTGATGCACGTGGGGAGCGAAGGCTGGTCTGATGAATCACGTTTTCTTTTACATCACGTGGATGGTCGGGTGCGTGTGCGTGGCTTACCTGGGGAACACATGGCACCAGGATGCACTATGGGAAGTGTATATATATATATATATATATATATATTCACAAAACATGCAGCAGAAGAAGTGACACAAGGTCGATCACATAAGAGCTGCTGTGAGTCACAGTTCTATTACTGTTCCTCTCAGAAAGACCTTGAACCCTCCCAACAGCGAGACACACGTGACCCTGAGGACGCTCACCGTGGAAACGGGGCCCATCACTGCCAGTTGGTCTGCCAAGAGCCCGGGCACGGTGCCTGAAAAGCTTCTCCGTGAATAACAAGCTATTGATCCAAACAGGAGACGCATTAAGCCACACGGAGGAGACCATGAGACGGCAGCTCCAGAAAATATGGCAGGAGAAAAAAAACGTTGAGTGGAAGATGAGAGAATCTGTTGTACTGCAGACGTTTCAGGGCAATTCCAGCGTTATGGACGTGACATTTGCAGTCAAAACTTGAAATATAAATTCTTAGAGAATGCATTTAATACCAATATATTAAACAGTTTTTTTTATATATTCATAGTCCCTTAATAAAGGAGCCCAGACATTAAAAAAAATTTCAGTCTACACGCGTGTTTTATATTTTAGATGAGGGAAATAAACATGCGTTATGGACGTCACAAAAAAAGTCTCTAAGTTTTAGGTGATAACATTTTTTTTATGAATTCTGTGAATTACACGGCGTAAACCAAAAGTAATAATACCCACTGAATGAAGAAGGGTTGGCTCTCCACAGAACATTAAATATTCATTTTATTTTATTTTTCGTGTTCGCAATAATGAGGAAAAAACAGTGTTACGGGCGTGACAGATCTCCGTTACGTAGTGTTGTAGTCAGGACCACCTAATCCGAGACCAAGACCAGACCAGCACTCCTTAAATTCATAAAGATCCACATTACCTAAAAATGTATTTTTAATCAATAAATATAATTAGAATAAGACACTATAAGGAGCTGTTACCAATCAAATGAAATCATTAACAATCATCATCTTTGCACTGCAGAGGTACAGAAGATGCATCTGAACTGATAAATTACAAATGCATAAAAAATGTTGAGAATAATTTTTTTTAATTACTGAATGTTAGTATAAAAGCAATATCATGTTTGCAGTCATGCTCAAATTTGTGAAAACTTGTGATATTGCTTAATTATATCACGTTATATATGTTATATAAAAATCCAGATCTCATACAAGTACTTTTTTTTCAACAATATCTTGAATTTTGTAAGCATTTGTATTCATTTTGGTGACATTTTTGACAATCAGCAGCCGTCAGCCGGATCCGGGCCGTATCCAGATCAGATGGTGGACCTGCGCGAGACACGACCAACTCATCCCTGAAGTGTCTGAGAGACCGGGTCAACTAGACTCTCCTCTGTGACGCCTCATCGACACGACATCCTCAACAAACCCGTCTCCGGCGTGACGACTCCGATCTTCAATCAGATGGAACTGGACAAATATTCTGAATATTCTGATCTAATATGACCTCTGACCTGTAATGTTGCCAGAATCATAATCATACACTATTTGTTCGTCGGCCAGAGGAGAACTGGCACCCCGACTGAGCCTGGTTTCTCCCAAGGTTTTTTTCTCCATTCTGGCCCTGAAGGAGTTTTGGTTCCTTGCCACCGTCGCCTTTGGCTTTTGGCTTGCTCAGTTGGGGACACTTAAATTTCAACTATATTACTGATCTGCCCGCATTGACACTATATGATAATTGAACTGAGCTGATTATTTTCCTGTTACCACTGTAAAGCTGCTTTGAAACAATCGGCATTGTAGAAAGCGCTAAATAAATAAAGGTGATTTGACCTGACAATCCCTCATTAATTTCTGAACCGGCACAATAAATAAATCAAATTAGAAATAAGTTATTGATTGCATCTGAAGCAGGAAGTTTTACATCCAGTCACATTAATGATGTTAATAAATAAATCAGACAATGCACCGGCATTTTAGTAATAAAATCCCGAGTCCGAGGTCTCGAGTGCTACAACACTACCGTTACGGACGTGACCGCTCTGAAAGCGGCACTAAAGACTGCTTTAAAACTTTCACAGAGACCTCGAGTGGGCATTTAAACCACCAAATATTGACATCTGCGACACCAGTGTGGTAAGATTGCACAATTAATCAACTTTATTATACTAAATCGTTGTATTTCAAGTGGTTATGGATTATTTCTCATGTTGACAAGCGCGTGCGTTGTTCAAGACTCAATTTAGAGACCATGATTTTCCTAAAGAAATATTAATGTTCCTCATATAGGAGTTCAAATCGCAGGTTTCCCCACAGTCAGGTGACCCGATTGACACTATTGGTGTGAGACGCACTCGCAATCATGTCAGTTTTATGGTGTGTGTGTAAATGATCGCACGGTTTTCGGCCAGTTTAAGTCAAAATGATCGCATTTTATTTTAGAACATTTAAAAATGATTGCAATGTCATTATTATTGTTATTTTGTCAGCTTGATCACAGGATTATGATGAATAGGCCTATTCATGTTTTAACCAAGAGGGAAAAGCGCGATATCCCGAGTGTCCTATGAGACACAGTGCTCTTCTGTAAGTTGTACTGTATCATATAGCCTTCCTTCTGACATTCATATTTCGTTCTGTAACTGGAAAAGAAGAAGAGAAGATCGGTTCATGTGCGCGGGATCCGCCGCTTACACTGAGGTGCTACACTCACGCTTTATTTGAATTTTGTTATAAAATCGACTGAACTTGAAAGTTGAGAGCTTTTTTCGTATTAAAACTAACAAAGCACAAAGATTATTGCGATTATTGGATATGCACAGATATCCGGCACGCCTGAAACAGATCACAGTAATATTCTGCATATGATTTAATATGAAGCGTCCGTAACGGTCACGTCCATAACGCATTATTATGGTTGTTCAGAGCGAAGTAGTAAGATGAATTGTCGATCCTAATAAACAGACATAATTTAGCTTAGTATATAAAGTTTCAAGTTATTTGTATTTATAATTGTTCTGTTATATAAACTCAACCTTTAAAACGTTATGGACGTGACAGAGCACTGAAGCGCCGTGACCTCTTCATTACAGCTCTTATAAAGTCAACAGGAAGTGCTGTTAGGACAAAACCAGTTTATTTATTTCTCAGGCATGCCTCCATCTTTCTGCAAAATGCTTACTGTTAAAATAAAGTTTAAAGGAGGGTCTTTGATCGCTCTTTTGAAAGCATGAAATATGGTTGGTTAAATGTAATTTTAGCATTGTTGCTCATCTCATATGTGGGGGATAAACAAGGCAATTTACTTAATTTCTGCAGCACATGAATACAGTTTATGACAGACCTAAATGGACAACTTAAAAAGGGTTTTGTTCTTTTGGTAAAAACTTCATTTTTTCATGGTAAGGATGACCTTTGCACGGAATTGCCCTTAACGTTCAGCAGAATTTAAGCGCATCGCTGTGTTTTGCCTCGTCAACAATTCAGCCAATCACATTAGGTGGCTGCCATGATAAAGAGCATTAGCGCCGATCAATGCGTTTCTGAGAAGAAGCTGCCTTCGTTTGTGCGGTCAGCAAGTGAGCATTTCCCCTTCATTCCGCTCACTTTCATGCCCATGGAAAGCTAAAAGCTCTGGACCAGAGATCATCTAAAGGCCTGAGTGCGTCTCAGAGCTGAAATCCTCCAGGTGGTGGAACGAGTGCACAGCGGTAATCGGGATAAAGCCGCCGAATCTCCATCCGCTCATCCAGCCTTCACTCAGCAGGACTGACCCGAGCTCAAGGACGAGTGAGCCACGAATAAACACGCATCCGCACACAATAAAACCCCATCATTCACCTTTAACCCCATAATGATGTCCAGGACTGGCTTTGACATCATGTCAGCGCAGGACAGATCTTACACAAGAGTCTCTGGCTGATTCATGAAGCCTGTAAAGGGATTACTCGGCTAAAGAGCTTCTGCTAACAGCACTAGCAGCTCAGGGCGACGGCCAGTGAAAGCCGTGATCTTCATGCTTACCGCCACCGAAGCTGAGCTCCTTCAGCAAGATCTCCTCCTTCGATGTGTCCAGCACAAACTCCTCAAATGACGGGGTCGCCGAGGGCTGGAAGGTCTTCAGGGACTCGGTGGCTTTCTGAATCCTGTACAAAACCAAAACAATCAAGGTCATTCACATCGGATTAACATTACATTTACACGAAGGCATTTCCCAACAGCAACAACGAGTAAAGACGTTTGGAGACAATTTTAAGCAAAAAGGTTGAAACCCATAAATACACTGAGTTGTATAGAGCCAATTTCATGTTTTGTTTAATTATAGCGCCACCAAGTGGCACAGTCCCACAGCTTTTTGTGTGTGTCCTCAGAGTGCCCCCATACATAAGTGTGTCAAATTTGGTGAAAATATCTCATTTCGTTTAAGAGTTATAGACATTTGTATTTGTGAGCATATAAAAAATAACCCACACCTGACTTTGATTGCATTTTTTTGCCACTTACTATCAAAATTTTGACATTTGGCTAATACTATAATGTCGACCCGCTATGATTCAGATTTTCCTACGGTGGTTTCGTCTCGATCGGACTAACGGTTTCGAAGATATTCTCAAAAGTTGTTTAAACGCTAAATCACAATGTTGAACAAACCATAAGGCGAAACCTAGCATGTTTGGTATCGTTGGACTCGGCAAGGATTCAGGAATCCTGTGAAAAGAAGTCAACCAAATCCAAAGTTACAAGCATGTGAATATTTGATTTTACTACTAGGTGGCGCTAATCCGAAACTTCTCAGGCTCCTTCAGGGCATCGTGCCGATGACCCATACCGAGTTTCGTAACAATACGCTAACACGTTCATAAAATACAGCATTTTACTACAAAATTCAAAATGGCCGACTCAATTCGAAAATTCAGAATTCGACTCAGCATGCCACCCCGAATCTAACGAGATCAATTTTATGATTTTTTGGACAAACCGTTCAGGAGTTATAAGTAAAAATAGCCATTTTTTTGTATCTCCTCACCGGGTAGGTGGCGCTGCGCCGAAACGCAGCATGTAGCCTCAGGTCATGCTTCTGATGATCTGTACCAAGTTTGGTCAGAATATGATAAAGCGTTGCGGAACTGCAGCTTTATGTCTATTTTCACAAGTGCTATGTGAAATTCATTTTGTGTTATTCGAAAACACTTTGATGAATCGACTTCCATAACTTTTTGTTGCCATTGTCTGAAGATGATCTGGTTCAATTTTCGTGCAAATCGGATAAATCGTCTAGGAGGAGTTCAAAAAAAAAAGTAGTTTTTATGTCAGGAAAATTGGCACTACCGAAAATGACATCATAGGAGGCAATAACTTGTTAAAAAATAATTTTGTTTTAAGCCCTTACGATTCAAAAGTTATTAGCACAAACACAAGTGCAATATTGGACAGGTGGTGGCGCTGGAGGGATTGCGTTAGAGACTCCAAATTTGCTGTGGTGACACTTCAGACTGTCCTCTATCTGTGTGCCAAATTTCATAACTTTCCCGCAAGCGGTTCTATGGGCTGAGCAGAAGAAGAACGCCAGCGATTACAATAGCGTCTACACACCTTCAGTGCTCGGCCCCTAATGATAGGCATGAGGAACAATGCGGTTCATTCTCTGCTCTAGGAGAGGAAGACTCCTGTAAATCAGCATGATTTATTACTGTGAAGCTGCTGTGATACATGTGGTATTGTATAAAGCGCTACAGAAATAAACGAGGCTTGGCATCGAGCCACTGTTTCCGATACGCTACATAACATTATAGTGGGTAATCATGACGAAGGGTTTGAGGGAAAGTGAAAGTCAAAGCTGCTTTGTGGACTAATAGAGATCAGTTATCAGGATTACAGTGAATGTACAGTGAACCTTGTGGTTTAAATCTAGAAACACAAGCGGGATTACAGGCACGTGGCCGAACCGGCTCGGCTCGCCATCACTAAGCAGCTTCAGCAGAGAACGAGTCCTGCGACACACACCTGACATGCAGCAGTTTGGCCGTCTGAACGAAGCAGGACTGATCGGTCTCCTTCAGCACTTCCTGTGCGTATCCCACGAGGCCGCTGTTCTCCAGCATGCCCTGATACTCCTCCACCTGAGTCCGGAGGCGGTCCACACGCAGGTTCCTGGCCTGCTCGATGGACCTCAACATCTCAGTCTTCCTCTCTTGAAGGGTCTCAAACAGACGCTCGAAGTGTTCATTGGCACGCCTCTCTGCCAGCTGCCCGTTCTCCTGCAGTCATGAGACGCTTGTGAGACAATAATCCTGACATCATCGGGCAAAAACACGACATATATATACACCGATCAGGCATAACATTATGACCACCTTCCTAATATTGTGTATCTGGCACCAAGATGTTAGCAGCAGATCCTTTAAGTCCTGTAAGTTGCGAGGTGGGGCCTCCATGGATCGGACTTGTTTGTTCAGCACATCCCAGCCTTCGCTCCCCACGTGCATCAATGAGCCTTGGCCGCCCATGACCCTGTCTCCGGTTCACCACTGTTCCTTCCTTGGAGCACTTTTGATAGATACTGACCACTGCAGACCGGGAACACCCCACAAGAGCTGCAGTTTTGGAGATGCTCTGACCCAGTCGTCTAGCCATCACAATTTGGCCCTTGTCAAACTCGCTCAAATCCTTACGCTTGCCCATTTTTCCTGCTTCTAACACATCAACTTTGAGGACAAAATGTTCACTTGCTGCCTAATATATCCCACCCACTAACAGGTGCCGTGATGAAGAGATCATCAGTGTTATTCACTTCACCATCATAATGTTATGCCTGATCGGTGTATAATACATATAATAATAAACAAATGAATAAATCACATCCCTTGATTGCAGGATCATAAATCAGCTCAGCCAAACGAGGCATGTTTCTGGATCAAGCAGGAAACAGACGCAGGCTTCTTACCTCAGTGTGCTTGATCAACACCTCCAGCTCAGAAATCTGAGTCCTCACTTGGTCTTCTTTGCTAATTAAGTAATGGATACTCTTGGACAGCTTCTCCTGTTGACAGAAAAGCACAGCCCATTAGAACACAGTGGAAAAATCGACCTCCCGCACGATTTCCGGACAGAGTGAGACACATAATACAGCTTCTGTGAGAGGTTGGACAGGACATTATAAGATCGAAATGATCACATTAAACATGGATGATCACAGCTCGTTTACAGTCGTCTAATATTTCTGACTCAGCAGACGTGCGGCGCACCTTAATCACGGCCCCTCGCAGGCAAATCCATTCACCAGAGCAACACATGAATACTTTAAAGCGCTCGTGAACTGAGAAATCAAAACGTCCTTGATCTTTTGGCACATATGAGGTCATTGTACTATAAAAACACACTTTACATTTCAGAACTGAAAACGTCCTTGTTAGTCCAGCCTTAACTGAACCCAAGCTACAAAACAACCAGATCTCAATATAAATAAATCTGCAAGCAGCAGTTATCAGAGCCAAGCACGAGTAAAGACATCTGGAGACATTTTTAAGCAAAAAGGTTGAAACCCATAAATACACTGAGTTGTATAGAGCCAATTTCATGTTTTGTTTAATTATAGCGCCACCAAGTGGCACAGTCCCACAGCTTTTTGTGTGTGTCCTCAGAGTGCCCCCATACATAAGTGTGTCAAATTTGGTGAAAATATCTCATTTCGTTTAAGAGTTATAGACATTTGTATTTGTGAGCATATAAAAAATAACCCACACCTGACTTTGATTGCATTTTTTTGCCACTTACTATCAAAATTTTGACATTTGGCTAATACTATAATGTCGACCCATTATGATTCAGATTTTCCTACGGTGCTTTCGTCTCGATCGGACTAATGGTTTCAAAGATATTCGCAAAGTTGTTTAAACGCTAAATCACAATGTTGAACAAACCATAAGGCGAAACCTAGCATGTTTGGTATCGTTGGACTCGGCAAGGATTCAGGAATCCTGTGAAAAGAAGTCAACCAAATCCAAAGTTACAAGCATGTGAATATTTGATTTTACTACTAGGTGGCGCTGGCTCGAAACTTCTCAGGCTCCTTCAGGGCATCGTGCCGATGATGGCCAAGAAGAGCTCGAAAAAAAGCTCAGCAAATGATGTCATAGGGTGCAATCGAATCAGAGGAAAAAAATTATTTTGTTTCTAGACCTTATGCTTCAAAAGTTATTAGCACAAACATAAGTGCAATATTGGACAGGTGGTGGCGCTGGAGGGATTGCGTTAGAGACTCCAAATTTGCTGTGGTGACACTTCAGACTGTCCTCTATCTGTGTGCCAAATTTCATAACTTTCCCGCAAGCGGTTCTATGGGCTGAGCAGAAGAAGAACGCCAGCGATTACAATAGCGTCTACACACCTTCAGTGCTCGGCCCCTAATGATAATCACTTCTCAGGATTAGTTAATCTCAGCAGCTGGAATAGTAAAAACAGTACAGTTTCCACATGTAATTCTTATTATATATGCAGAGCTGTTAGCCAATCACAGCAGGTGGGCGTTTACACTGAAGTCTTGAAGACCTGGTAATTTAAACTGTTCAAATGAGAGGACTAAAATCAGGGAAAATTACCATTTATTTCTAGATTATGAATAAGGACAGACAAACAGGCCAGATGTTCGTTTAACCGGACGTACCTTGAGGATCTTGTAGGCGCTGCTCATGGAAGTGACTTTGTGATTAGCGTGAGATCCACCAAGCTTGCAAAGATGACACACGGGACGCCGGCACACCTCGCAGTACATGTTGACCTTCTCCATCTCGTGCTCGGGACACATCAGCACCTACAAACGACGGGTTAGATCATGAATGACAGAGAGAGACGAGTGGAGGAGCGCAGCGGCCGGGCGATCGTACCTTCGGTCTGAAGTTGGTGGTGGGTCCCACGTACTCGTGCTGGGCTTTCGGCGTTCCCCACGGGTGGTTCATCTTGAAGCACTCGTTGCAGTAGCTGGCCTTACAGTCCATGCAGCTCTTGGTGGCCTCCTGGGCGGGCGGCTTGCACACGTTGCACATGATGGCGACGGCAGCGCGGGCCGCCTGACGGTACCGCTCCACGATGCTCTCCAGCGTGAAGTTCCGGAAGAGCATACTGATCCCTCGCTCCCCAAGATCAATGTCATGCTGACACCCCGGACACGGGAAGGTGGTGACGCGGGGAGTGACGGAGGAACGCCTCCATCCGGGAGAAGATATGGACCCTGATTCAACACGTGAAACTGGTCAGATGAAAGTGGTAGAAGTGGATGGCGCACACACACACGCATGCGCACACACACACACACACACACACACACACAATGAAGCACTATCAAAGAAGGTCAGACACAGGTGGAGAGACTCAGAGACAGTGAAAACAGCACAACAGCAGACAGTGATCTGGACACTTCAAACGCACAAATGGAAATTAACGTGTGACAGACATGAGTGACGAATGAGAGCGAGGTCCTGTTTTTAAAGCCGCAGTGTGTCATTTCTGTCAAACGAAACTGCAGAGATGATTCAAAGATTGTTTTCTAACAGGTTTCCCCAAACACTCTGTCATTGGTCAGTCGAACAGGTTAGTCCCGCCCCAAACCCACCTGATTGGCCGAGTCAGAAGTTGACCTAACCCTGCTCAAACAAACAGATCAATGTCATGAAAGAGTCACAGCGTTTCTCCAATTAGTGATGCATCGCCATTAAAAATCTTGTCTGGAAGCAAAACCAGAAATTCTGGACACTCTGGGCTGAAAGCTGAAACTGTTTTAGGGATTAATTGTTCTTGCTTCAGGTGGCGTAGACACCAAGACTCAAACAACAACTAAAACTTAAAATATTGTATTAACACTAATAAATATTGTATACTTGTATAAAATATTGCGTACAACGCAAAGAATACAGAAAAAGAAAGAATAATTTTTCTCGCTTCCACAGAAAAGGCTTCATCTACGGTCTCTTTTCTCATGTGTAGCGTGAGATCTTGTGCCAAACAGACTCGGCAGGTAAACACGCTTTATTAATGTGAAATAATAACTCTTTCTGTGAGCGTGACCTCAATACTGTCAACATACAGCACCATCCATCATCAGTCGCCATTTACATTAAATGCAAGAGTTTAGCCTTTTTTTGGTGTCCAAAATTTCCCAGCATCTCGAGCACCAGTGACTGAACATTAACCATCACACACTGCAGCTTTAAAGGAAGACGAAGCCTCTCTCTCCTGATTGTCCAGGTCAGTGTCGTGGGCTTTTGCTACTTCACAAGCAGGAAAATCATTTTAGGGTGACAGGAAACACTTCAAGCATTTGAAACAAAGAACATCTGAAGCGATGTGCAAACAAACAGCACATAAAGAGCGATCACACTGTGGGATGCAGAGACAGACGTGCAGATGGAGCCACGCATGCGGACGATGATGATGATGATGACGAGGCGAACATCTGAGCGAGCGCCGGGTTCAGATCAGGGATGGGGTGTGTATGATGAAGTAAAGCGTGTACTTAGGCCGTGAGTGTGCTGTGCCGCTCGGGGAGGGGAGGCTGCAGCACGGCATGCTGGGACCTGATGCTGCCGCAATGAGACTCAGTGCAGAGGGGAAAAAAATAAACGCTCAGACCAGAAACAGGCCCGTCAGCACAAGGTCATTCTGCTCCCTACAAAACCACACATCAGCCGTCAGTGAGAACTAATGCTGGCTGTCATTCGGGAGGCGGCGATTGTTAATCGGTTAGTCGTGAGAGAAGCGTTTGATACGGAAGGGTAGAGCGGGTTCTGAAACACAATCGGGACGTCGAGATTTAGATACTACTGAGCGTTTAATAATTCACCGTCACACGGCCTACCGCCTGAGTCAAGTTCAGTGCTATTTGTTCAGTTGCCGTTGTCTAGAAGAAAAACGTCTCAATATTCTCTCGGCGTGAGACAAACAGAGATTCCTGTGTCGCTGCACGGCAACGTCTGCTGCTCTTTGGGTTCTCACGGTCGCTAACGCACCGCCGGCGTCTGTCGACGCGAGCAGAAGAGAAGCCAGCACACAGGGTTCTAGAGACACACTACAGCTAAAGAGATCACGTGACCCACATCTACCTCTCCCTCCAAACGACCTCCTCAGGGAGGCTGCAGGCGACAGAGAGAAGAGTGAGACAAGACGGACAACAGAAGTGGAGTGAAACCTGATTCACAACCAATGACTGTACGGACATGAACACAGCATCACATTTCTGGGGGAAAAAAACTGCAATGAAAGCCAACAGTATAAAAGAAGAGATGAGGAAAGACTCCTGAATCATTCCTGCGGTAAAACTGCCCCGCTTCATAACAACACAACGCAAATGAGTTCAGGACATTTAACCCTCATCCTCCCCTCGCAGGTCAAAATTACCCTTATTTTATTTCATTTTGATATTTTTTCTATTTTTTAAAGCAATTTTTTTGTTATTTTACCTTTAAATTACTAGATTTTTAATCAATAAATAATAAACAAATAGTTATTTTAATCACATTCTTTCAACTTCAATTCAAAATAACTCACAATTTCGTGCATAACCCTTTTAATTCAGCTCAGAATCTCTCACATTGGGCATCTCTGCCGACCTCTTGTGGAAAAATAATAATATAAGATGATATTTCATGGCTCTATATGGAGCGGATGAGCTGTTCCGCTGGGTCCTAAAGTCATTTCTCTTCAGAATGCATTCAGATACACATGTAGACATTATAACATCATTTTTTGGTAAAGTTTTAACATTTTTCTATGTGTACATTCATTCCTAAGGGGGTCAAATTCAAACTTTTTTACATTTCAACCACAAAACTCCTCGAATCAAGTCAATTATTTTGTGCATTCATGGTTCAAGCGTGACAAAAGAATTAGAAAAATTAGTTTCGGGTCAAAATGACCCGAGGGAAGGATGGGGGTTAATCTACTTTGGATCTTACTCTGATTCTAAGAGGATAACAACAAATAAACAATTTTGGCCTAGGTAAAATGCATATCAGCATTATAAATTCTACTGGTGAGTTCTTATAAGATGCATGAATCTTTAAAAAAAAAAATTAAAATCACATTACTTCCATCCATTTCAGACTTTTAACCAAACTGCATATATTAGTACACGCCTGTCTTTTGGATGGAAGGAGCCTCAAAACTACTAATGTGAAGGATTAGATCTAGAGTTTGAGCGTCGTGATCCGGAGATGCCGGATTACCTGATCGCACCAGCCGGTCCAGCCGCTCCATGCTCGGGGACGGGACTCTGGCGCGGGGGCTGCCCGGGTTCGAGTTCTCGGAGCCGGCATCTGTACTGAACGAGTCGTCGTGGTTCGGCATGAGCAGGTCTCGGACACATTTGTGGCAGATGCTGTGCTGACAGGGCAGGATGAGCGGGTGAGTGAATAACTCCTGACAGATCGGACAGATCAGCTCCCTCTCGATGTTCTTCATCGGAACCTGTCGACAAACAGCCCGTGTTATTAAACAAACACCACAATACCGGTCCGACGACACGAGAGCTGATGATTCAGAGGAGTCGAGTGATTCAGATGATTCAGTTGATTCAGATGATTCTCGACTCACGCGCTCTTGGGGAAGTAACCGACTTTCATTGTTCACTTTCGACTTTCTATTCCAAGCCTAAAAGTGCGATTATCTAGTTGTGGAAAAACTGTTACGAGGACGAAGATCTACAAGGCCTTTTTTTACCTCATTTATAAAACTAATTCAAAACAATCGGCTCAACTGCCCCTCAAACAATAGCAGGTTCACTGAGGAGATGAAGGAACTGAACCGGATTCAGGGACTCACCAGGATCGAGCTTCGCCTGGACATCGCGAGCAGAATAAAGACAAACTCCGCGCTCCTGTTTAACTTCGAGAATGAGGAGATCTGAACTAACGTTAGAGGATGAATCCGACAGCGTGACGCGCGTTAATGCGCGAGCGGCGCGACGCCGGAGAGCAACAGCCGAATGTGGGCGGAGACACTGCCCGTCACTATAGCAACCCTGCAGCGAAACCATTTAGTATTTAAATAAGGGGCGGGGTCCGCAAACAGAACGGCACATTTATACACGATACACATCATCATTCACATCAAAGTCGACGCCAATTAAATCCTTCACGCTAAAATGAGATTACACGTGCACAATATTATAAATGAACGCAGCGTAGAGAAGTGACGTCATTTGCACGGGATATTGAGGCGGATGAATATTATATGCGCTATTATCTCAACCCTCTGCAGAGAAAGACAATCATAAAGCATCAGTAATAACATGATCAATCACTTCATCGCATGAAACACCGAGTGTGTTCATCTCTCAGCTCATGTCGGATGAATCTCACCTCGCCTCTCTCGATACGCTCCACGATACTCGCGAACTCGGACATATCCGAGTCCGACATCCTGATGACCGATGATGTGCGGGCCGAGCCGGATCTGATTATGTGTTCCTCATCCGCTGGACACGAGCCGCTCCGGTCAGAGTCTCATTCACCGGAGGATCAGCCTGACCTGAAGACACGAGGCTCCGCCCACTCGCTCCGGCGGTGGGCGTGGCCTCGCGGGACTGACAGCTCTTTGTGTAGATCTGCCATCTGATACAACTTTCATCATGTCACACATAAACAGCTCTGACACACACATACACACACGTACACACTCTCTCTCTCTCACACACACACACTCTCTCACACACTCTCTCTCACACACACTCTCTCGCACACACACACTCTCTCTCACACACGCACACTCTCACACAAACACTCTCTCACACACACACTCTCTC
>CM077186.1:40142639-40147639 GCA_039654105.1 Coreius guichenoti
GAATCACTGAATCGACTGCGACTCACTGAATCACTGAATCACTGAATCGACTGCGAATCACTGAATCACTGAATCGACTGCGACTCACTGAATCACTGAATCGACTGCGACTCACTGAATCACTGAATCGACTGCGACTCACTGAATCACTGAATCGACTGCGACTCACTGAATCACTGAATCGACTGCGACTCACTGAATCACTGAATCACTGAATCGACTGCGACTCACTGAATCACTGAATCACTGAATCGACTGCGACTCACTGAATCACTGAATCACTGAATCGACTGCGACTCACTGAATCACTGAATCACTGAATCGACTGCGACTCACTGAATCACTGAATCACTGAATCGACTGCGACTCACTGAATCACTGAATCACTGAATCGACTGCGACTCACTGAATCACTGAATCACTGAATCGACTGCGACTCACTGAATCACTGAATCGACTGCGACTCACTGAATCACTGAATCGACTGCGACTCACTGAATCACTGAATCACTGAATCGACTGCGACTCACTGAATCACTGAATCGACTGCGACTCACTGAATCACTGAATCACTGAATCGACTGCGACTCACTGAATCACTGAATCACTGAATCGACTGCGACTCACTGAATCACTGAATCACTGAATCGACTGCGACTCACTGAATCACTGAATCACTGAATCGACTGCGACTCACTGAATCACTGAATCACTGAATCGACTGCGACTCACTGAATCACTGAATCACTGAATCGACTGCGACTCACTGAATCACTGAATCACTGAATCGACTGCGACTCACTGAATCACTGAATCACTGAATCGACTGCGACTCACTGAATCACTGAATCACTGAATCGACTGCGACTCACTGAATCACTGAATCACTGAATCGACTGCGACTCACTGAATCACTGAATCACTGAATCGACTGCGACTCACTGAATCACTGAATCGACTGCGACTCACTGAATCACTGAATCACTGAATCGACTGCGACTCACTGAATCACTGAATCACTGAATCGACTGCGACTCACTGAATCACTGAATCACTGAATCGACTGCGACTCACTGAATCACTGAATCACTGAATCGACTGCGACTCACTGAATCACTGAATCGACTGCGACTCACTGAATCACTGAATCGACTGCGACTCACTGAATCACTGAATCGACTGCGACTCACTGAATCACTGAATCGACTGCGACTCACTGAATCACTGAATCGACTGCGACTCACTGAATCACTGAATCGACTGCGACTCACTGAATCACTGAATCGACTGCGACTCACTGAATCACTGATCGACTGCAACTCACTGAATCGACTGTAACTAATAAAAGTGTTTAAGTGTCTGCTCCTTCAGTAAATACAGTCTGATCTCGTTTAACAGGACTGACTTCACACAGTTCAACACATTCATTCTTATGAACGTCTAATCGTCTTCAGTTTTCTTTTTGCTGTAATTGATAGTTTAATAAAAAACACCACCACACACACACTGGACATTAAAACACTTCTCGCTTCTGCAGAACCACATTAGTAAAACACCACCCACTCGAAACAGTGAACGTCAATGTTCAGACTAAGGAAACTCTTTAGACGCGCTCGAATGAAAGCACTTCCTACAGTCAGTTCTTGGGAAGGTTTTCGTTCATTACCGGCGTTCAGTGTGTGTGAAGCACAGAAAACTCACCATGTGACTCCAGTCCAGCTCCCTGACCAATCCCGCTGTCATACGACTGGAGGACAGAGAACATGAGCAGGTCAGTCAAGATACAGCGCTCATAATGAGAGCAGGCTTTAAAGCTCTCTAACATCAGAGATAATTTAGTCATAAAATTACTATTGTTTTGTATTGTTTTGTTAATAAGTGCAGTTACTAATAATATTACGTGTTTGTTTATTGGAAATTTAACAGTGAAGCACTGAGCTTGAATTAATATGCAGATAAAATTAACTTTTATTAACAGCAGTAATGTGCAAAAACCTCATTTTATAGGGAAAATGTAAATATTCTTATTAAATGTGCCATTGTTCTTCTCTAGTCTCACACTGAACTGTTTCACTCTCAAAAGGTTGAACCCTGAGATGAATATTCAACGTTTAATTATTTCTGCCACAATCCCATGTGGCGTCACTACAGTAAATCATGTGGCGTCACTGCAGTAAATCATGTGGCGTGACTGCAGTAAATCATGTGGCGTCACTACAGTAAATCATGTGGCGTCGCTGCAGTAAATCATGTGGCGTCGCTGCAGTAAATCATGTGGCGTGACTGCAGTAAATCATGTGGCGTGACTGCAGTAAATCATGTGGCGTCGCTGCAGTAAATCATGTGGCGTCGCTGCAGTAAATCATGTGGCGTCGCTACAGTAAATCATGTGGCGTGACTGCAGTAAATCATGTGGCGTCGCTGCAGTAAATCATGTGGCGTCGCTGCAGTAAATCATGTGGCGTCGCTGCAGTAAATCATGTGGCGTCGCTGCAGTAAATCATGTGGCGTCGCTGCAGTAAATCATGTGGCGTCGCTGCAGTAAATCATGTGGCGTCGCTACAGTAAATCATGTGGCGTCGCTGCAGTAAATCATGTGGCGTCGCTGCAGTAAATCATGTGGCGTCGCTGCAGTAAATCATGTGGCGTGACTGCAGTAAATCATGTGGCGTCACTACAGTAAATCATGTGGCGTCGCTGCAGTAAATCATGTGGCGTCGCTGCAGTAAATCATGTGGCGTCGCTGCAGTAAATCATGTGGCGTCGCTGCAGTAAATCATGTGGCGTCGCTGCAGTAAATCATGTGGCGTCGCTACAGTAAATCATGTGGCGTGACTGCAGTAAATCATGTGGCGTCGCTGCAGTAAATCATGTGGCGTCGCTGCAGTAAATCATGTGGCGTCGCTGCAGTAAATCATGTGGCGTCGCTGCAGTAAATCATGTGGCGTCGCTGCAGTAAATCATGTGGCGTCGCTGCAGTAAATCATGTGGCGTCGCTGCAGTAAATCATGTGGCGTCACTGCAGTAAATCATGTGGCGTCACTGCAGTAAATCATGTGGCGTCACTGCAGTAAATCATGTGGCGTCGCTGCAGTAAATCATGTGGCGTCGCTGCAGTAAATCATGTGGCGTCTCTGCAGTAAATCATGTGGCGTCGCTGCAGTAAATCATGTGGCGTCGCTGCAGTAAATCATGTGGCGTCACTGCAGTAAATCATGTGGCGTCGCTGCAGTAAATCATGTGGCGTCGCTGCAGTAAATCATGTGGCGTCGCTGCAGTAAATCATGTGGCGTCGCTGCAGTAAATCATGTGGCGTCGCTGCAGTAAATCATGTGGCGTCGCTGCAGTAAATCATGTGGCGTGACTGCAGTAAATCATGTGGCGTCGCTGCAGTAAATCATGTGGCGTCGCTGCAGTAAATCATGTGGCGTCGCTGCAGTAAATCATGTGGCGTCGCTGCAGTAAATCATGTGGCGTCACTACAGTAAATCATGTGGCGTGACTGCAGTAAATCATGTGGCGTCGCTGCAGTAAATCATGTGGCGTCGCTGCAGTAAATCATGTGGCGTGACTGCAGTAAATCATGTGGCGTCGCTGCAGTAAATCATGTGGCGTCGCTGCAGTAAATCATGTGGCGTCGCTGCAGTAAATCATGTGGCGTCGCTGCAGTAAATCATGTGGCGTCGCTGCAGTAAATCATGTGGCGTCACTGCAGTAAATCATGTGGCGTCACTGCAGTAAATCATGTGGCGTCACTGCAGTAAATCATGTGGCGTCGCTGCAGTAAATCATGTGGCGTCGCTGCAGTAAATCATGTGGCGTCACTGCAGTAAATCATGTGGCGTCGCTGCAGTAAATCATGTGGCGTCGCTGCAGTAAATCATGTGGCGTCGCTGCAGTAAATCATGTGGCGTCACTGCAGTAAATCATGTGGCGTCACTACAGTAAATCATGTGGCGTCACTACAGTAAATCATGTGGCGTCACTGCAGTAAATCATGTGGCGTCGCTGCAGTAAATCATGTGGCGTCGCTGCAGTAAATCATGTGGCGTCACTGCAGTAAATCATGTGGCGTCGCTGCAGTAAATCATGTGGCGTCACTGCAGTAAATCATGTGGCGTCACTGCAGTAAATCATGTGGCGTCGCTGCAGTAAATCATGTGGCGTCGCTGCAGTAAATCATGTGGCGTCGCTGCAGTAAATCATGTGGCGTCGCTGCAGTAAATCATGTGGCGTCGCTGCAGTAAATCATGTGGCGTCGCTGCAGTAAATCATGTGGCGTCGCTGCAGTAAATCATGTGGCGTCACTGCAGTAAATCATGTGGCGTCACTGCAGTAAATCATGTGGCGTCGCTGCAGTAAATCATGTGGCGTCGCTGCAGTAAATCATGTGGCGTCGCTGCAGTAAATCATGTGGCGTCGCTGCAGTAAATCATGTGGCGTCGCTGCAGTAAATCATGTGGCGTCGCTGCAGTAAATCATGTGGCGTCACTACAGTAAATCATGTGGCGTCGCTGCAGTAAATCATGTGGCGTCGCTGCAGTAAATCATGTGGCGTCGCTGCAGTAAATCATGTGGCGTCGCTGCAGTAAATCATGTGGCGTCGCTGCAGTAAATCATGTGGCGTCGCTGCAGTAAATCATGTGGCGTCACTGCAGTAAATCATGTGGCGTCACTGCAGTAAATCATGTGGCGTCGCTGCAGTAAATCATGTGGCGTCGCTGCAGTAAATCATGTGGCGTCGCTGCAGTAAATCATGTGGCGTCACTGCAGTAAATCATGTGGCGTCGCTGCAGTAAATCATGTGGCGTCGCTGCAGTAAATCATGTGGCGTCGCTGCAGTAAATCATGTGGCGTCACTGCAGTAAATCATGTGGCGTCGCTGCAGTAAATCATGTGGCGTCGCTGCAGTAAATCATGTGGCGTCGCTGCAGTAAATCATGTGGCGTCGCTGCAGTAAATCATGTGGCGTCACTGCAGTAAATCATGTGGCGTCACTA
>CM077186.1:40152639-40167639 GCA_039654105.1 Coreius guichenoti
GTACGCACTGTAAACACGGCAAACTTTTCATCCATGTGTAATTCAATAAAACATCTTCATTCTCAGTATTAGCACAGTTTAATACACAGTCAACACACATAAATAATGTCTTCAGCCTCTAGTGTGCATTAATAATCATATTATAATATACAATTATAATAGCATAACCATTAGCATTGACAAAAGGGTGTTTATTTAAAAAAAAAAAAAAATTATGAACATAATATACAATATTTTTTTCCACAGGCATTTTTTATTTGAGATTGATTATTATTATTAAGCCAAATGGTGAAAATATAACAGAAACCCCACGTCATGACATCTAGTGTTTAATATGTGATGATAATACAGGCTATACATCGTAAACTATACATCATAAACTATACATCATAAACTATACATCATAAACTATACATCTATCTATGACCGATGAAGATTAAATGGAGAACACGTTTTTATTGTGATGGTAAACACACTTTATATTCAGACAGACAAACACACAGCAGAGGAATCACATATAATCACAATAATACATGTATATATGAGAGTAGTGGAGGGTGAAGAGCGCATACACACACACACACACACACACACACACACACACACACACACACACACACTCACTCACTCACTCACTCACTCGCACACACTCTCTCTCACACACACACACTCTCTCAATCTCTCTCTCACTCTCTCACTCACTCACACTCTCTCACTCACACACACACACACACACACACACACACACACACACACACACACACACACACACACACACACACTCCTTCAGTACCTGCTGGTCTCGTACGGCGCGTATCTCTCGGGCAGCACGTGTAAGCAGCGCTGGAAGAAACGCACGTGCCGCTCGCGCAGAAAATCTACCTGATCGAAATCCGCCATCATCAGCACAGCAGCAGCAACGACACACACACACACAAACACCACTGTCAGCCGCCGCTTCCGCTTCCGCTGCACAAACACGCGGCAAAATAAGAGTCTCTGCTGCTCCCATTCTGAATGACTTTCAGACGCGTTGTGATGTTCAATGAGAGCGTGAACTCTGAAAACCTTGACCTAAAGAGTGTAGAGCCTCTTTTATGAGTCCTGTCTCCACGCTGGAACAGCCCTGGGGAAACACACACACACACACACACCAGCTCAGGACTATAAGCAGTATGAGCTCAGACAATGACTCTATATTTGGTAATATTGCCAGTAAATCAGAGTTTAAAGGTGCTGTATGTAAGTTTTTCACTTTACTAAAGCATAAAAATACCATAATTTGTTTGCAGATATGTAGGAAACATGCTTGTTTCTCAGAAAAGCAAAGCTACAGTCAGTTATTCTACTTTGAAATGTGCGTTCCGTGTGGGAATGTCTGTTGTTGTTTTGGTCTGTGCGATAACGCACGTTGCCGGTTTACCCAATAGTACTTCGACACCACGGGTTGCCAGTTGGTGGGAAACACATCGTACTGTTGCCATGGAAGCCAGCGAACAAACTGGGTCTGAGATCGCAGATTCTACCCGACCTAAAAAGCCTCGGCATCCATCTAAACATCTCTATGAACGAGAGCATATTAAAACACGGATAAATCAACACATCAACTTACAGCGTGGCTTTCATTGTCAATTGTGCTCGCGCCTGTTGTGTCCTCAATCTGGCAACCCGCGCGAGCGTCGAGTCGAGTCGAGTCGAGTCGAGTCGAGTCGAGTCGAGTCTGAGGAGGAGCGGGCGGGAAACAGCGATCTCCAATATTTTGAATTTGGACCGCAGTACCCATTTCTACATACCGCACCTTTAACTGTGTCTGATTCGGTCTCTGACTTCATGCGTTCAGTAGTCATTTATTATAAGTCATTATTGTTTCAAGAGTTATAAATAAAAACATGCAAGTCAATATTACCAACAGGCATTACAGACAAACACACAGGGTTTCTGCAGGTTTTATGAAGGTAAATTTAAGACCTTTTTAAGACCAATTAAAGAAAATGTAAGGAATAAACTGAAGGGAACAACACGTCAATATTAATGTAGGAATCACTCCATGAGCTGTATTAGTGACACTTCAGAGTTTGAACATACCATTTCCAACAGATCTCCATTACTTTTTAATTAATTTTACAAAATAAAGTTTAAAGTTTGAGATGGGAAATCTTGTGATCTGCCTCCCACAGAATGGTTAACTCAACGAGGAGTACCGCTTTGGAGCTGCTGGACCTCATCACGATGTCTGGACGCAGGCAAGGTCGACTCTCGGACTGCAGTCCTGGGTCAAGCGGGCAGATCTCCGTGGTCCTCTCGGACTGGCGCTTGTGCCCCCTCACCCTTGAGCAAACGGGATGTCCTGGTCTGCTGGTGCGGCGCGCCCTCTGCTCGCTTCCTGCCTCCGTCTCTCCAGGATCTCTGCCAGCCTTCTGAAGGCCTGGTCATGCCGCCATCTGTAGCAGAGAGTGCCGTCTTGCAGAAACAGAGCAGCGTTCCTCTTGCCAAGCGCAGGTTCTGCGGACAGGGAAGACTGTCGTACGTCGCCCTAATCAAGAAACGAAGCCTTGCTTGTGGGATCTTCCAGAGGTCTGCCACGCTGATGTTTCTGGCAACCACACTCTCCCTTAGCGTCCCTGAGCTACGGCTTGACCTTTTGACGCACATTCTCCATGTTCAACCAGCTCCTTCCTCTGTTTCTTGCTGACCAGAGCTTTGGGACTTACCGTAGATATGGATCAGCTTAAGCGGCCACATTATCCTCTGGTAAAGAGTGGTGTGGTAGCCCCAGGCCTTAAGTTTTCCCGGGAGCTGGCACTGGTGGATCCTGGACAGTCGGCTGCTTCATCACAGCTTCCCCTGTTTGCTTGTCAGAGAGTTCTGCCGTATAATGTCGCCCAAGGCTTCTGATGGGCTGGTCAGCAAGAAGGGGGATCTTCTCACCACCAACGGTCACTTCTAGCTCCCTTCCTGAGAGAAAGGCTTCGGGACTTGGCAGGTTTGATCTTCATCCTTGCCCAGGACATTAGCTCGTCCATTCTCTTCAGCAGCTTGACGTACTTGGGGCTGTTGGCAGAAGGCTGGTGATGTTGTCCATGAAGCAGTCTGACTCCTCACACCCCAAATTACCCCAAAGGGGGATACTGAGCACCCCACGGCGATGCCCACCTCCAGCTGCTGCCATCCGGTTGTGAACTCCTGAAGGGAGAAGACCATTCGCAGGTCCTTGAAATAATTTGAGACCAGACTCCTGATGCTGCCGGGCATGTGGAAAAACTCAGTGGTGTTGTGGAGGAGCTGGTGGGGTACTGAACCACGTGCATTCGCCATGTCAAGCCACACGACGTGCAGGCCAGATCCTTCCCGCTTGGCCCGTTGGATCTGCTCCCAGATTACTGAACACACCCTGGGAAGCCTTCTGGCAGCTGGTGACGACATGCCCATTCTCCAGCAAGAAGTTGGTCATTCTTGCTAAGACGGAGAAGAAAATCTTGCAAGGCGATGCTCCGGAATTGGCCAAGTAAATTAGCATCACCTTCATCATCGCCATCATCATCGCCATCATCATCATCATCGCCTTTATCATCACCATCATCATCACCACCTTCATCATCACCATCATAATCATCACCATCATCATCACCTTCATCATCGCCATCATCATCACCTTCATCATCACCATCATCATCATCATCGCCTTTATCATCACCATCATCATCATCACCTTCATCATCGCCATCATAATCATCACCATCACCTTCATCATCACCATCATCATCATCACCATCATCACCTTCATCATCGCCATCATCATCACCTTCATCATCACCATCATGACCTTCATCATCACCATCATCGCCATCATCATCACCATCATCGCCTTCATCAACGCCATCATCATCACCATCATCATCACCTTCATCATCACCTTCTTCATCATCGCCATCATCATCACCTTCATCATCACCATCATCATCATCATCGCCTTTATCATCACCATCATCATCATCACCTTCATCATCGCCATCATAATCATCACCATCATCATCACCTTCATCATCACCATCATCATCATCACCATCATCACCTTCATCATCGCCATCATCATCACCTTCATCATCACCATCATGACCTTCATCATCACCATCATCGCCATCATCATCACCATCATCGCCTTCATCAACGCCATCATCATCACCATCATCATCACCTTCATCATCACCTTCTTCATCATCGCCATCATCATCACCTTCATCATCGCCATCATCATCATCATCAGGGCCATTATGTCTCTGCTTATTTACGATGCAAGGGTAAATAGAGAACTGGTTCTTTGAATAAGTGTTTTCTTTACGTAAGAAACACTTAATATATAAAGGGTAATCTCTTATGTATTTGAGGAGCGGAGAAGAGTTCTGCATTTGTCGTAGCCTGTGTGTAGCGCTTCACTCTAATGTGGGATTTTGGCCAAAAGACGCTCACATAGCTACAGCTACAATAATCTTCATAAAGCGTGATGTGATGACGGACTGCCTCAGATGCAGCCGCTCTAATGACGGAAAGACATTCACTGGACATCACGTAATAATATAATGACACGTGCAGGTACATGATCACATACACTGACAGTTCAGTTCGGTGGAGGTAGGTGACAAGCTTCTTCTAACAAGACTTCATTAACGGCTCTGCTCAACAGTCCCATTAGAACTGATACCAAAAATATCAATGCAAACATAGTTATTTCTAATTTAATTAAAGTGTGGAAACAAATTAAGGTATATTTGAAAATTCCAGATCTATATCTGGATACTCCAATCTGTAATAATCATGCTTTTCCTCCGGGGTTGCACGATAAGCTCTTTTTTCAATGGAAACATATGGGCATAGTAACAATTCCGGATCTTTATAGGGCAGATACATTTAGCTCTTTTGAACAGCTGAAACAATGCTATGCTCTTGCTTCTGCATGTTTTCCACAATGGGTTTTAATATTCATGAAACCACGTGGGATGAGTGCTTGAGAAATGTACATACATGTTCTGTGAATGTTAGACACAATTTGATTCAGTTCAAGGTAACTCATAGGCTTAATTTTTCTAAATCAAAACTTCATAAACTTCACGATTTCTCCACTCTAGTAAGTGTAAAATGTCAGAAGGCACCGTTTCTTTCTTTATGGTCATGGTGTAAAATTCAGCCATTTTGAAAATCTGTATTTCAATTTCTTTCTGAAGCCCATTCTATTAACCTGGAGCCTGAGCATTGTATTGGACTTTCAGGAGCAGGGAATGCTTTATGCAGTATCAAACACAGGCCATTTCACTCCTCATGATGCTTGCAAAAAGATTGTGGAAAGCAGATTTCATCCCTACTTTTGAGATGTGGGCTAGGGAACTGGGAAATATGTTGCACTTGGAAGAACTGAGATTTATACTAAAAGATAAACTATCCGTTTTTATTAAGATTTGGAAACCAATAAGACTGTTCCTACAAGAGGATTAAACCAGCTTTATGCATATACGTATGTAAATAATTTATGTATGTGTGAGCATGAATGTATGTATTTGTATATTATTTTGATTTCTGTCGTTGCCGTTCGCCAGGATAAAATATTTTGCATTTTCACTCCGTCGCTTATGTACAAAATGTTTTTGTTTGAAGAGCACTTGTAATAACCTTCCACAATCCTTGTACTATGGTGGGGGGGTTAAACATATATGTACTTATTTAAAGCAGGAAGTACATAGTTTAAAGTAGCGTGTACAATGGAACTGCTTAGGAAGTTTGAGTTATTTATCCTGTATAGTTTCTGGTTTGGTGTCATTGTGCGTGTGTGTTGTCTTAAAAAAATTAAAATAAAGCGATTTAAAAAAAAAAACAGAAAATCCAGTAAAACAGTGAAATATTACTCCAGTGTAAAGCAGCTGTTCTCTATGTGAATATATAGTAAAGTGTAATTTATTCTTTAATAGAATCTTTTGTAACATTATAAATGTCTTTACTGTCACTTTTGATCAGTTTAATGTGTCCTTGATGAATAAATGTATTAATTTCTTTAAGTTCTTTCCAAAAATAAATTAATAAACATTATTACTGACCCTAAACTTTTGAACGGTTGTACAATGTTGCAAAAGATTCTATTTCTGATAAACGCTGTTCTTCTGGACTTTATACTCATCAAAGAATCCTGAGAAATGTTTTACACACGGTTTTCAACACTGATAATAATCATAAATCCTCATATGAGAATGATTTGTGAAGGATCATGTGACACTGAAGACTGGAGTAATGATGATAAATTCAGCTTTGATCACAGGAATAAATTACACTTTACTATATATTCACATAGAGAACAGATGATTTACACTGGAGTAATATTTCACTGTTTACTGTATTTATGATCAGATAATGAGCAGAAGAGACTCTTTCACAAACATTAAAACATCATCATCGATCAAAAACTTTTGAACGGCAGTGTATAAAGCCACAATATCAAATTTGACATCACGGTGTTTAATTAATAAAATAGTGTGTTGTTTACAAGTAGCAGTTTTAGTCATACGGTGTAAGGGCCCAGAATGAGGTAAATCTGTCCCTAACCATCCTCATCTTCATCATCCTCATCCTCCTCATCATCATCCTCATCCTTATCATTCTCATCCTCATCATCCTCATCCTCATCATCCTCATCCTCATCATTCTCATCATCCTCATCTTCATCATCCTCATCCTCCTCCTCATCATCTTCATCCTCATCATCCTCATCATTCTCATCCTCATCATTCTCATCCTCATCATTCTCATCCTCATCATCCTCATCCTCATCATCATCCTCATCATCCTCATCATTCTCATCCTCATCATCCTCATCATCATCCTCATCATTCTCATCCTCATCATCCTCATCATCATCATCCTCATCATTCTCATCCTCATCATCATCCTCATCATTCTCATCCTCATCATCCTCATCCTCATCATTCTCATCATCATCATCCTCATCCTCATCATTCTCATCCTCATCATCCTCATCATCATCATCATCATCCTCATCATCATCCTCATCATTCTCATCCTCATCATCCTCATCCTCATCATTCTCATCATCATCATCCTCATCCTCATCATCCTCATCCTCATCATCCTCATCATTCTCATCATCATCATCCTCATCCTCATCATCCTCATCATTCTCATCCTCATCATCCTCATCATCATCATCCTCATCATCCTCATCATCATCATCATCATCCTCATCATTCTCACCCTCATCATCCTCATCCTCATCATTCTCATCCTCATCATCATCATCATCATCCTCATCATTCTCATCATCATCCTCACCCTCATCATCCTCATCCTCATCATTCTCATCCTCATCATCCTCATCATCATCATCATCATCATCCTCATCATTCTCACCCTCATCATCCTCATCCTCATCATTCTCACCCTCATCATCCTCATCATTCTCATCCTCATCATCATCATCATCATCCTCATCATTCTCATCCTCATCATCCTCATCCTCATCATTCTCATCCTCATCATCCTCATCATTCTCATCATCATCATCCTCATCCTCATCATTCTCATCCTCATCATCCTCATCATCATCCTCATCATTCTCATCCTCATCATCATCATCCTCATCATCCTCATCATCATCCTCATCATTCTCATCCTCATCATCATCATCCTCATCATCATCATTCTCATCATCCTCATCCTCATCCTCATCTTCATCATCCTCATCATCCTCATCATCCCCATCCCCATCCTCCTCATCCTCATCTTCATCCTGCCGATGCTACACTGGTCTCTGTCTGCTCCTGACGGTCTGTACCTGTGGAAGGCGTGCAGCAGCGGCACGGCTCCGGATCCAGACGGGCCGATCTCTCTCATGCGCTCCTCCCAGACTTTAGTGCGCTTCCACAGTCTGGAGGGGTCGCGGCTGACGTGGAGCTCCACCTGACGCAGATAAAGCACACGTGATATCCAGTGAAATGATTGATCTGACTCTGGCACTATCAGACGAGAACAGAACTGAGCTGAATAATGACTCTGTTGTGTTTTTACAGCACAATCTCAGTTTGTCTCATAATTGATGAAGTTCGCATCATTAGCCAGGTTTCCATCCAAGGATTATTTTGTGAAGAAAGGTTTAGCGCATCAAAATGTTTAGTGATATCGCTGATGGAAATGACAATTATTGATGTTTTTTTGTAAATGTCGACACAATCTTTTTCCGTTTAACTTTAGCGTATATATTCTATGTTAATACTTCAAATGTTGAGAGAAAGGGCTTTAACGCAAATAAATGTGGCGTCACATGACAGAATTAGCCTAAAGCGTCCGCGTTCGTTTCTCTGTAGTTCAAAGGCACATTAAATCTATTATATTCATATTATTAAATTATTTTATTACTTTGGTAAGAATAAGACGTGTCGCCTCTTAAACATCATTCATCCTTATTTTACAATCTAATAAAAGTTCATCAGAAGAATAATAGCTAACCGTTTCTGAATATTGCTTGATCAAGGATTGGTCGAAAGTCTTTATAACGAAGTACAAAAAAACATGACATTTGTTAATACCAATAATTTTATGTATACAGTTTAATAATATATAATAAAGTTTTGTTTCAAATGATTGAGGTAAATATAGCCTTGAATAAACACGTGGCGTCTGTCAAACGAAGGAAGGCTGGGAGTTTCCAGGACTGGCATAAATAAAGTTACGTCTGTATCTGAATAAATCAAATTAATGCCATAAATCAGGATTTCATAGGTAGAATCTGCTACTCGACAAATGAAAATCACAAACATGACACTTATGAATAAAATATTTTTTATTAATATGTAAAGTAATTTTATCTCAAACAAATTATAAAAAATAAAGTGTGTTGAATCCAGAAAGCTCTAAACGAGTGTTAGGATGGTTAAGACGGCAGATATAGAGCATTAATAAAGTTAAATATAGGCGACACAAATAAAGAGTTTAGGTTACAGCATCTCTGAGAGGAAACGAGCAGCGATCTGATGGATTTGATGGATCTGATGGATTTGATGGATCTGATGGATTTGATGGATCTAATGGATCTGATGGATCAGATGGATTTGATGGATCTGATGGATCTGATGGATCTAATGGATCTAATGGATCTGATGGATCTGATGGATCTGATGGATTTGATGGATCTAATGGATCTGATGGATCTAATGGATCTGATGGATCTGATGGATCTGATGGATTTGATGGATCTGATGGATCTGATGGATCTAATGGATCTAATGGATCTGATGGATCTAATGGATCTGATGGATTTGATGGATCTAATGGATCTGATGGATCTAATGGATCTGATGGATCTGATGGATCTGATGGATTTGATGGATCTGATGGATCTGATGGATTTGATGGATCTAATGGATCTGATGGATCTGATGGATCTAATGGATCTGATGGATCTAATGGATCTGATGGATCTAATGGATCTGATGGATCTGATGGATCTGATGGATCTAATGGATCTGATGGATCTGATGGATTTGATGGATCTGATGGATCTGATGGATCTGATGGATCTGATGGATTTGACTCTGAAACAGAACGAATATCTTTGTTTGGTGTGAACGATCTGAATACCTGCGTTCTCATCACATCAAACTGCGACTGACTGCATGTTCAAGGCTTGCGCTAAAGATTGCTGCTGTATGACCCACATTTTACTGTACAATCTTTGACAAATGAGCGGCTGTGTCCAAACCCATCAGTCCTGTCAGACACGCTGCCCCACTTCACCGTCATCTTCTCATTAATGTTTCATCATTTACTAATAGGCCTATTATTGGTGAAAATAAACTGGAGAATTTGGCAGCTTTCTGCATTTTACACATATTTGGGATGCGGAAGATACGATATAATTTGCGATATACGTGATACTATGAATGGAAACGACTTGAGGGCAGATTTTTTTAGCGATACAATAAAACTTATGCGACGATGCGGTTTTTTAGGGATGATGTCATTACGCACACCATTTTATCAGTGAAATGCCAATTGGATGGAAACAGGCAATCTTTTTTTTTTTACGAATATTCACTTTGTCGATAACAAAACAGTGGGAAAAGTGGATGTAAACTTGGCTGTGGATTCTGCTGTTAGAAGCGATGTGTGCTGGAGCAAACCTTCTGCTTGAGTTTCTCCAGCGTCCTCTGCCGCTCCCAGCGCTCCTCCTCTTGACTCTGCTTCTCCTGTAGTTTTTCCTCCAGACGAAGGGAATCCTGAGGAGAGGAAGAGTAACAGGTAACTGTGTGTCAGGACCCGCTCTATTGGACGATGAGCACAGATCTCCGCTCACCCGCTCCTGAAAGCGCTTGATGCCCTGGGCCGCCCGCCGCTGCCGCTCCTCTCGCTCCGCCCGGCGCTGCGCCTCCTCCTCCAGCAGACGCAGCTCCTCTTCCTCCTTCTTCTGCCGCACGTGAGCCTCCACCGTCAGCTTGACCTCCAGCTGTCGCCGTTGCTCTTCTTTGGCTCTTCTTCTCTGCAGGATGTGTTCTCTCAGCCGCTGCTCTTGCTCTTGCTCTCGCTCTTGTTTCCTCCGGCTCCTCCAGGCCTCCAGCCGCTCGGACGCCTCCCTGCGCTGCTCCTGCTTCAGCCGCTGCGTCTCCTCGTCCCGCGGCTCCTTCCTCTCTCCGTCTGCCTCCTGCTGCTCTCTCTGCAGCTCACGCTCTCTCCGCTTGGCTTCTCTCCATCTGTGCACGGCCTGGAGGACCAACAGACACTGTTAATGCTAGCCGGACATTTGTTTTCCATATTTAACACAATATAAAGTAAAATATCTATCTTCCGGTGGACTGCCTGCCATATTCAACTTACGTAAAAAGCGTAACTGGTGCAACGATGACGTCGTAGCGTAAGCGTTTGAACTGCGAGAGGCGTTACACTTTCTGCGTAAGTTGAATACGGAAGGCGGTCCGCCAGAAGCTAGATATTTTACTTTATAACGTGTTAAATATGGATATTTTTCTCACTCTAACCCATTGATTTGCTTCAGAAGGCCTTTATTAACCCCCAGAGCCGTGTGGAGCACTTTTATAATAGATAGATGCACTTTTATAATGGATGGATGCACTTTTATGGGCTTCAAATTTTGGGCTGCCATTATAAAGCTTGGAAGAGCCAGGACATTTATTAATATAACTCTGATTGTGTTCGTCTGAAAGAAGAAGGTCATACACACCTAGGATGGCTTGAGGGGGAGCAAATCATGGGGTCATTTCATTTTTGGGTGAACTATCCCTTTAAATACTCATTTAAATTCATCATGTGAAAATCATTTTGAAATTGGACATTGCGTTACCATGGAAACGGTGCTTTAAATCCTGTTAGCTGGCTCCTCCCCCACTGGGCAACGTCATGTTTCATATTTTATCAATTTTACTGCACTATTTTATAATCAAATCTTTTTGTAAACTTGACAAAACGCATATCAATGGAAAGATCTGAGACTCAAGGCTCCATATTTGCTGACTGTTTTATGATAAAAGTGAGATTGTGACAGAAATGTATTCATTTGTGACAGGATGTCGCCGGTGGCTGTTTTTGGTAAAGTGCCTAAACAAAACCTTTTTGTGAGGTCAACTTCATATTTGGACCACAGTTTGGTTGGACACATGGCTTTGATTTTATAGCAATTTTAGACTCCAAATTATTTTGTTAAATATTTATTTTGTATAAAATCAGAGTTTCTGCAGGGTTTGTGAAGGTAAATTTAAGACCTTTTTAAGACCAATTAAAGAGAATGTAAGGAATAAACTGAAGGGAACAACACGTCAATATGTTCTCTAATGTCTATTAGTGACACTTCAATACCATTTCCAACAGATCTCCATTACTTTACAATTCATTTTACAACTAAATATCTTAAAGCAATTAATTTTGGGATTTAATTTAATTTTTTAACTTTAATTTTGTTTTCTGTTTTATTGGTTAAATTAAATTGTATTAGTCAAAAAGCATGTCTAATTAAAAGAAATCATGAAACATATACAATTTTACAGCAATTTATTAAAAGTTGAACAAAAAATAAATGTTTAGGGCCCTATGAAAAACATTCTATTTTTTCTCAAATTGTGTTTTATGTTGACCAAATTCTGTGTTGTCCATGTGTGTGTGATTTACTCTCATGAGGACAGAATGTTCATGTTTGGGTGAACTGTCCCTTTAAGTGACTGACCCGTCCCACTTCTGATCTATTCATCCAAAAGTTGACAAATTCTGTGACATTTCGCATTGTACAGTAAATTCCATTTTTATGAAAGGATTCTGGGATTCCGGGCAGGTTTTCCACATCGCAGAAATCATAGGGCCCTAATTTAATGCCATGATATCGAACTGCTCCAAATTAAGACATTTTTAAGACTCGCGGAAACCCTGATTTTAAATAAAAATAAAAATGTTTTGCTTTACAGTAAACTTTAAGTTTTTGACACTTTCATTTAGTGCCTTCGCTTCAGCAATAATCTGCTGTGTCATTGATCAAGCCCTGAGGTCAGAGGTCATGTGTGTGTCAGAGCCGAGCGCCGCACCTCCCTCTTCCTCTCCTGCAGGCGCCGCAGCTCCAGGAACCACCGCTCGTGCAGCTCCACCTCTTCCTCAGTCCTGCCGGGTAAATAAAGCCTCGCTTCCCGTCTGTACGAGGGTTTCCCGCTGTGCTTCGTCCACACTTTCAGGAAGCTCCGGTGGTCGTACTCGTCCCAGCCGCCCCGTCGGCCTCCCGTCCGCTGGAGGAAGGTCTCGAGCGCCGTCACCTCCGCGGGAAGATTCCCGCCGCACAGCCGGTCCGAGCGAGCGCTGGGGAGACGGACGTCTGCTTTCACAGGCAAACACCAGGCCTCCATCTTCTTCTCAAAGGCACAGATCTCCTGCCAGAAGATCCTCTCATCTTTCAGCAGCTCCTCAAAACTAGAGAGGTGTGTGTGAGAGAAGGAATCCACACACACGACACACATCTGGACAGAAGCACGTCTCGTACCTTTGATGCTGTGTGTCTTTGAACACGCTGATGGACTTCTCAATGTCTGTCATGGTGTCTCTTAGCTTGTCAACCACTGGAAGTCAAGAGGAACACACACACGCGTGTGCTGCATCAAACACAACAGTTCTGTGGGAAAGGGTTCTGAAGGTCGCGTCTTACCATCTGGAGACGGTCGGGCGTCCATGAGCTGCTGCTGGAATCTGAAGACGCCGTTCTTGAGTTTCTGCAGCTGCTGTTGGACTGTCACGACTGATGGACAAACACTGATATTAATATTCCATCATGAGACTGTACACATCAACACATCACTATGGAAGTTCTGCCACATAAGAAAAAAAATCAAAATTATGGCATGAAAAGTCAAACTTTTGAGATGATGAAATATTAAATCATGATTAAGAGATTAAAAAATCCAAATTATGACATGACTTTTTGTCATAATTTCAATTTTTCATCTAACAAATATGAATTAGTAAGTCATAATTTAGACTTTAAAACTCAATTAAAATTAGTATGTAATAATTTCAACTTTTCGTGTCATTATTATGCTTGGTATGTCATAATTGTGACTTTTCATGTCATTATTAAGTTTAATATGTCATAATTTCGACTTTTCATGTCATTATTATACTTGGTATGTCATAATTGTGACTTTTCATCTAATAATTATGAATTAGTAAGTCATAATTTCGACTTTACAACTCATATTATGTTTATTATCTCATAATTTCACATTTTCATGTCATTATTATGCTTGGTATGTCATAATTTCAATTTTTCATCTAATAATTATGAATTAGTAAGTCATAATTTCGACTTTGCAACTTATAATTATGTTTAATATGACAATTTCAAATTTCCATGTCATTATTATGCTTAGTATGTCATAATTTTGACTTTTCATTTCATAAATTTGACTTAGTATGTCATAATTTTGATTTATGTAATTTACTTTAGTATATATTTGTTTATTGTAGCAGAAATGGCCTGACTGTAAATAAAGCCGCGGGTCACGTGTGTGTGTGTGTGAGACGGGGTTTTACTGTCGGCGCGCATGCGCAGATTCAGCTGATCGCTGAGCTCGTGAAATTCGCTGAAAGTCTCTCTGAGGTCCTGCCGTCTGATCGCCTCGCGCTCTTCTTTACACAGCCTGTGTGTGTGTGAAGAGAGTAATAATAAACCACAAACACACGAGAGTCTCTCTGTTAAACAGAATAAACTTGAATTAACTCACAATCTTCGGAGACTTTCCGCCTCCCGTAGAAAATCCGAGGCAGACATTCGGTCAAATTAACTGCGCGCGCGATTAAACCGAGAGACGATTCATGTGAACGGCCGAATGCTATAATCAATAAGCACAAGCGCCACATATGATCATAATCATGTAGAGATATCGCGCTCAAATCCTGTCAGTCATCCGTTAATGATCCGTGTGGCGGCTTTGTTTGAACTGTTGCCGTGGCAACGACTCCTTTACAACGTCTGCCCAAACAGCCTTAAAGGAACAGTTCACACAAAAATGAAAATTCTGTTATCCTTTACTCGCACTCATGTTGTTCTAAACCTGTAAGAGTTTCTTCCTTCTTCCTACCGTCTGGTTAGCCACTACAGTTCAGTTAAACCATAAGTTAAATTGAATACATGTGACGCCCATGTTATCTAGAGAGATTTTAGCCTTTTTGTTTATATGCAGCACACGATAAGTAGAAGTTTAGCTCTCAGACTCAGAACTTTAGCTAATGTTCTGGCAAGGCTTCTCTCAGCGTTATGAACAAACGTTCTTCCAGTAACGCTAATAGATTGTTCGATCAAAGTTATCTGGTCTTTAATAATGTTCTCAAAACGTTAGCACAAAAACATTATTTATACATTGATCATGGAACGTTTTAGTTGGATGTTCATCTAACGTTTTTTAAGAGTAACGTTCAGAGAACATTCAGAAGTAACGCTCAGAGAACATTCAAGAGTGACGC
>CM077187.1:0-2500 GCA_039654105.1 Coreius guichenoti
CTAACCCTAACCCTAACCCTAACCCTAACCTAACCCTAACCTAACCCTAACCCTAACCCTAACCCTAACCCTAACCCTAACCCTAACCCTAACCCTAACCCTAACCTAACCCTAACCCTAACCCTAACCCTAACCCTAACCCTAACCCTAACCCTAACCCTAACCCTAACCCTAACCCTAACCCTAACCCTAACCCTAACCCTAACCCTAACCCTAACCCTAACCCTAACCCTAACCCTAACCCTAACCCTAACCCTAACCCTAACCCTAACCCTAACCCTAACCCTAACCCTAACCCTAACCCTAACCCTAACCCTAACCCTAACCCTAACCCTAACCCTAACCCTAACCCTAACCCTAACCCTAACCCTAACCCTAACCCTAACCCTAACCCTAACCCTAACCCTAACCCTAACCCTAACCCTAACCCTAACCCTAACCCTAACCCTAACCCTAACCCTAACCCTAACCCTAACCCTAACCCTAACCCTAACCCTAACCCTAACCCTAACCCTAACCCTAACCCTAACCCTAACCCTAACCCTAACCCTAACCCTAACCCTAACCCTAACCCTAACCCTAACCCTAACCCTAACCCTAACCCTAACCCTAACCCTAACCCTAACCCTAACCCTAACCCTAACCCTAACCCTAACCCTAACCCTAACCCTAACCCTAACCCTAACCCTAACCCTAACCTAACCCTAACCCTAACCCTAACCCTAACCCTAACCCTAACCCTAACCCTAACCCTAACCCTAACCCTAACCCTAACCCTAACCCTAACCCTAACCCTAACCCTAACCCTAACCCTAACCCTAACCCTAACCCTAACCCTAACCCTAACCCTAACCCTAACCCTAACCCTAACCCTAACCCTAACCCTAACCCTAACCCTAACCCTAACCCTAACCCTAACCCTAACCCTAACCCTAACCCTAACCCTAACCCTAACCCTAACCCTAACCCTAACCCTAACCCTAACCCTAACCCTAACCCTAACCCTAACCCTAACCCTAACCCTAACCCTAACCCTAACCCTAACCCTAACCCTAACCCTAACCCTAACCCTAACCCTAACCCTAACCCTAACCCTAACCCTAACCCTAACCCTAACCCTAACCCTAACCCTAACCCTAACCCTAACCCTAACCCTAACCCTAACCCTAACCCTAACCCTAACCCTAACCCTAACCCTAACCCTAACCCTAACCCTAACCCTAACCCTAACCCTAACCCTAACCCTAACCCTAACCCTAACCCTAACCCTAACCCTAACCCTAACCCTAACCCTAACCCTAACCCTAACCCTAACCCTAACCCTAACCCTAACCCTAACCCTAACCCTAACCCTAACCCTAACCCTAACCCTAACCCTAACCCTAACCCTAACCCTAACCCTAACCCTAACCCTAACCCTAACCCTAACCCTAACCCTAACCCTAACCCTAACCCTAACCCTAACCCTAACCCTAACCCTAACCCTAACCCTAACCCTAACCCTAACCCTAACCCTAACCCTAACCCTAACCCTAACCCTAACCCTAACCCTAACCCTAACCCTAACCCTAACCCTAACCCTAACCCTAACCCTAACCCTAACCCTAACCCTAACCCTAACCCTAACCCTAACCCTAACCCTAACCCTAACCCTAACCCTAACCCTAACCCTAACCCTAACCCTAACCCTAACCCTAACCCTAACCCTAACCCTAACCCTAACCCTAACCCTAACCCTAACCCTAACCCTAACCCTAACCCTAACCCTAACCCTAACCCTAACCCTAACCCTAACCCTAACCCTAACCCTAACCCTAACCCTAACCCTAACCCTAACCCTAACCCTAACCCTAACCCTAACCCTAACCCTAACCCTAACCCTAACCCTAACCCTAACCCTAACCCTAACCCTAACCCTAACCCTAACCCTAACCCTAACCCTAACCCTAACCCTAACCCTAACCCTAACCCTAACCCTAACCCTAACCCTAACCCTAACCCTAACCCTAACCCTAACCTAACCCTAACCCTAACCCTAACCCTAACCCTAACCCTAACCCTAACCCTAACCCTAACCTAACCCTAACCCTAACCCTAACCCTAACCCTAACCCTAACCCTAACCCTAACCCTAACCCTAACCCTAACCCTAACCCTAACCCTAACCCTAACCCTAACCCTAACCCTAACCCTAACCCTAACCCTAACCCTAACCCTAACCCTAACCCTAACCCTAACCCTAACCCTAACCCTAACCCTAACCCTAACCCTAACCCTAACCCTAACCCTAACCCTAACCCTAACCCTAACCCTAACCCTAACCCTAACCCTAACCCTAACCCTAACCCTAACCCTAACCCTAACCCTAACCCTAACCCTAACCCTAACCCTAACCCTAACCCTAACCCTAACCCTAACCCTAACCCTAACCCTAACCCTAACCCTAACCCTAACCCTAACCCTAACCCTAACCCTAACCCTAACCCTAACCCTAACCCTAA
>CM077187.1:5000-127500 GCA_039654105.1 Coreius guichenoti
ACCCTAACCCTAACCCTAACCCTAACCCCACCCTAACCCTAACCTAACCCTAACCCTAACCCTAACCCTAACCTAACCCTAACCCTAACCCTAACCCTAACCCTAACCCTAACCCTAACCCTAACCCTAACCCTAACCCTAACCTAACCTAACCCTAACCCTAACCCTAACCCTAACCCTAACCCTAACCCTAACCTAACCCTAACCCTAACCCTAACCCTAACCCTAACCCTAACCCTAACCCTAACCCTAACCCATCTCACCCCTGGACATCTGACCCCTCTCTACACCTAACCCTACCCATCTCACCCCTGGACATCTGACCCCTCTCTACACCTAACCCTACCCATCACAACCACCTGGGCATCACCCCTGGGCATCTAACCCCTCTCTATACCTAAAACCTACCCATTGTAGCCTTACTCTTATATTTTCATCTTTTTACTGTCTATGGCAGACAGGCTGACCTCTTGACCTTCCAGTGTTCAGGGGGGATTTTAAGACCTAAAAACTAAACACAGGTCATATTAAAACTTGGGGCTAGATACCTATGACCTTAACAGAAATTAACGGAAATATGACGGCCTGCCGGACCCTTTGGGGTCTCCTCCAGGGGCCGCGCCGTCCTTGAACCTACCTACACACTTATTAGGAGGTCTTAATACTTTTAAACACTAGATGTCACTGGTCTACCAGAATATGGGTCTCTCCAAGTATTCACATATGGTTGTACACAAATGGAGAGAAAAAAATAAATAAATAAATATATAGATAGATAGATAAATAAATAAATAAATAAACAAACAAATAAATAAATAAATGAACACATACGTAACTACATAAATAAAATCATCTCCAAAAAAAGCAATTATAGAGCAAAGGAGAGTTTGGGGCGGGATCCTTCCTGATCCCACACTGTTTCAAAGCGGTCAGTGGAACGGATGGACAGTGCACAACCGTCTTCAGGTCCTCCGGGACCTGTTGATTGGACTTACATAAATCCTACCTAACCTAACCCTACCAAACCTAACCCTAGCACAGCGAAACTCAACCCTTGAAATAGCCCTGAAAACTGCAAAACTCAACCCTAATATGAGGGGCTCAACACCATAACTCGTCACCTGGTGGCGCTGGAGTCCCACCCAAGTCAAACACAAGTCCCACCCATTCAAGTCATAAGTCCCACCCACCCAAGTCCCACCCAAGTCAAACACAAGTCCCACCCACCCAAGTCCAACCCAAGTCAAACACAAGTCCCACCCACCCAAGTCCCACCCAACTCAAACAAGTCCCACCCACCCAAGTCCCACCCAAGTCCCACCCACCCAAGACCTACCCAACTCAAACACAAGTCCCACCCACCCAAGTCCCACCCAAGTCAAACACAAGTCCCACCCACCCAAGTCCCACCCAATATCAAACCCAAGTCAAACACAAGTCCCACCCACCCAAGTCCAACCCAAGTCAAACACAAGTCCCACCCACCCAAGTCCCACCCAAGTCCCACCCAACTCAAACACAAGTCCCACCCACCCAAGTCCCACCCAAGTCAAACACAAGTCCCACCCACCCAAGTCCAACCCAAGTCAAGCACAAGTCCCTCCCACCAAAGTACCACCCACCCAACTCAAACACAAGTCAAACCCAAGTCCTATATATGGCGGGGGGCTCAACACCCTAACTCAACAAGGGGAGGAGCTAGAAACATGAAACCACGCCCAATCGACTGGGCGTGGCCTAATTAGTATAAATACGAAGTCTCCGCCCCCAAGGACCAAAGGGGGCGGACATATGGGAGGGGGCTCAACACCATAACTCGAAAAGGGGAGGACCCAAGTCAAAAACAAGTCCCTCCCACCAAAGTACCACCCACCCAACTCAAACACAAGTCAAACCCAAGTCCTATATATGGCGGGGGGCTCAACACCCTAACTCAACAAGGGGAGGAGCTAGAAACATGAAACCACGCCCAATCGACTGGGCGTGGCCTAATTAGTATAAATACGAAGTCTCCGCCCCATAGGACCAAAGGGGGCGGAGATATGGGGGGGGCTCAACTGGGGGGGGGCTCAAGTTCGCAAATAACCCTATTACCTAACCCTAACCTAACCCTAACCCTAACCCTAACCCTAACCCTAACCCTAACCTAACCCTAACCCTAACCCTAACCCTAACCCTAACCCTAACCCTAACCCTAACCCTAACCCCTGGACATCTGACCCCTCTCTACACCTAACCCTACCCACCACAACCACCTGGGCATCACCCCTGGGCATCTAACCCCTTTCTATACCTAAAACCTACCCATTGTAGCCTTACTCTTATATTTTCATCTTTTTACTGTCTATGGCAGACAGGCTGACCTCTTGACCTTCCAGTGTTCAGGGGGGATTTTAAGACCTAAAAACTAAACACAGGTCATATTAAAACTTGGGGCTAGATACCTATGACCTTAACAGAAATTAACAAAAATATGACGGCCTACCAGACCCTTTGGGGCCTCCTCCAGGGGCCGCGCCGTCCTTGAACCTACCTACACACTTATTAGGAGGTCTTAATACTTTTAAACACTAGATGTCACTGGTCTACCAGAATATGGGTCTCTCCAAGTATTCACATATGGTTGTACACAAATGGAGAGAAAAAAATAAATAAATAAATATATAGATAGATAGATAAATAAATAAATAAATAAACAAACAAATAAATAAATAAATGAACACATACGTAACTACATAAATAAAATCATCACCAAAAAAAGCAATTATAGAGCAGAGGAGAGTTTGGGGCGGGATCCTTCCTGATCCCACACTGTTTCAAAGCGGTCAGTGGAACGGATGGACAGTGCACAACCGTCTTCAGGTCCTCCGGGACCTGTTGATTGGACTTACATAAATCCTAACCCTAACCCTAACCCTAACCCCTAACCCTAACCCCTAACCCTAACCCACAAGTCCCACCCACCCCAAACACAAGTCCCACCCACCCCAGTCCCACCCAAGTCAAACACAAGTCCCACCCACCCAAATCCCACCCAACTCAAACGCAAGTCCCACCCACCTAAGTCCCACCCAAGTCAAACACAAGTCCCGCCCAAGTCAAACACAAGTCCCACACACCCAAGTCAAACACAAGCCCCACCCACCCAAGTCCAACCCAAGTCAAACACAAGTCCCACCCACCCAAGTCCCACCCAAGTCAAACACAAGTCCCAACCACCCAAGTCCCACCCAACTCAAACACAAGTCCCAACCACCCAAGTCCCACCCAACTCAAACACAAGTCCCACCCACCCAAGTCCCACCCAATTCAAACACAAGTCCCACCCACCCAAGTCCAACCCAACTCAAACACAAGTCCCACCCACCCAAGTCCTATATATGGGGGGGCTCAACACAATAACTCGACAAGGAGATGAGCTAGAGGGATGGGACCACGCCCAATCGACTGGGCGTAGCCTAATTAGTATAAATACGAAGTCTCCGCCCCCTAGGACCAAAGGGGGTGGACATATGGGAGGGGGCTCAACACCATAACTCGAAAATGGGAGGAGCTAGAGACATTGGACCACGCCCAATCGACTGGGCGTGGCCTAATTAGTATAAATACGAAGTCTCCGCCCCCTAGGACTAAAGGGGGCGGGGATATGGGGGGGGGGCTCAACTGGGGGGGGGCTCAAGTTCGCAAATAACCCTATTACCTAACCCTAACCTAACCCTAACCCTAACCCTAACCCTAACCCTAACCCTAACCCTAACCCTAAACCCTAACCCTAACCCTAAACCCTAACCCTAACCCTAACCTAACCCTAACCCTAACCCTAACCCTAACCCTAACCCTACCCATCTCACCCCTGGACATCTGACCCCTCTCTACACCTAACCCTACCCATCTCACCCCTGGACATCTGACCCCTCTCTACACCTAACCCTACCCATCTCACCCCTGGACATCTGACCCCTCTCTACATCTAACCCTACCCATCTCACCCCTGGACATCTGACCCCTCTCTACATCTAACCCTACCCATCTCACCCCTGGACATCTGACCCCTCTCTACACCTAACCCTACCCACCACAACCACCTGGGCATCACCCCTGGGCATCTAACCCCTTTCTATACCTAAAACCTACCCATTGTAGCCTTACTCTTATATTTTCATCTTTTTACTGTCTATGGCAGACAGGCTGACCTCTTGACCTTCCAGTGTTCAGGGGGGATTTTAAGACCTAAAAACTAAACACAGGTCATATTAAAACTTGGGGCTAGATACCCATGACCTTAACAGAAATTAACAAAAATATGACGGCCTACCAGACCCTTTGGGGTCTCCTCCAGGGGCCGCGCCGTCCTTGAACCTACCTACACACTTATTAGGAGGTCTTAATACTTTTAAACACTAGATGTCACTGGTCTACCAGAATATGGGTCTCTCCAAGTATTCACATATGGTTGTACACAAATGGAGAGAAAAAAATAAATAAATAAATATATAGATAGATAGATAAATAAATAAATAAATAAATATATAGATAGATAGATAAATGAACACATACGTAACTACATAAATAAAATCATCTCCAAAAAAAGCAATTATAGAGCAAAGGAGAGTTTGGGGCGGGATCCTTCCTGATCCCACACTGTTTCAAAGCGGTCAGTGGAACGGATGGACAGTGCACAACCGTCTTCAGGTCCTCCGGGACCTGTTGATTGGACTTACATAAATCCTAACGCAGCCAGTGCCTCCCTCTCTGAACTTTGATAATGGTTGGGATTAGGTTGGATTCTCGTCTTAGACCTCTTATACCTCTTTTATTTTTATGCTTATTTTTTCCTTAAATAAAAAGGAAAAACAGGTAATTTCACCTAAGCACACTAGTAAGGGAACTCACCCAGACAACTCCCCACATGATTTCAATTATTTCCTGTGTTAAAACCATATAAATGGTTGATAAACATTATCTTATAAGGATAAATCACACACACACACACACATATATATATATATATATATATATATATATATATATATATATATACTTTACTATATGAAAACCAATATCATAAGGATTATATATTCACACCAGTGAAATATACATATTCAAAATTATATCTTATAAAAAATAATGAAAATGACAATACACATTTTCATTTTCCATACACTTTGGAGACTTTATTTCATATTTTACAACATTGTTTTCATTCAAATGGATGGGACAGACGCAGGATGCATTTTTCAAAAAAATGCTACAGATGCAGGATGCATTTTCAAAGGATGCCACTCCGTATTTGGAAACAGTGACGTCACCCATTCATACAACTCTGCCAGGATGCATTTTTTAAGGATGGCACTCCGTATTCGGCGACAGTGACGTCACCCATTCATACAACTCCAACGAAACGGCAAAATACACTCAAAACACCTTTAATCTCTCTATTTAACCTTAATCTCGTCCGCTACAGCAGTTCGATATCTTTTCCGAATTTTTGCGAGAGTGGAAAGGCTTATTTTAACACTTTTTAAGCACGTACCAGGCCACGCCCACATGAGCAGGCTATTTAAAGGATCGGAACGGCTCCGTGGCTCACTCGCTGATTTACTCCAGCCACGGACGGTCGACTCTCTACAAACTGCTATTATATTCATTGTTGCTCCATATTATACCGGTATTTCTTTTAAATTTGTTCAAGCCAGCCTGAAGAAGGTACTAATTGTACCGAAACGTCGCGTTTTGGCTTGAATTAACATTTGTAAAAATTATTTTTTCTTTTCTTTTATTTCTCAACCCATTATTTTCACTTTATATCCATTTCTTTCACTTTTGTCATTCTTATTGCTACATTATTTCATTCCTTTATATAAAATCTTGATTATTTCTCATTCTCTGATTTTTTGTTGGTGTGTTAAAAATTATGGAAAGCCTTAGGGGACGAGCGAGACAGCGTCCTGCACCATACACTCGCCCAAGGCAGAGAGATATAACACCCAACTATGGAACAAGGAGGAATAATAATTTTTCCTCTCGTTCTAAAAACACACACCCTCAAAAAACAGGGTATGTGCAGAGAATGAATGATAGATCCAGTGATCCATACAGATACACACAGGATCTGAACAAAAATAAATACAATGCAGCTCAGTATAATTCTCTGAATAATTCATATCGCCCTTATAGAGAGGTTCGCAATTTTCAGCGAACAGGTCAGGCAGTAGGTCCATACAGACCTCCCTCCCACATTAATGAATCACATAGATCTGTCTCAGGTCCATACAGACCTCATGCTAAACAGATCCAAAAAGAGTCGCAGTCAGAGAAATAGAACCATTCAGAACAGAAATGAATCTGAATACTACGATGAACAGGAATACTATGATGAGCAGAGACCCAGACAGGTCCCACACTCCAGAGCTTCATCTAGCCGTGGTAGAAATGTTCTCTCCCTCAACAATTATAGTGGGGGATTTAATAAGGTGGATGTATCTACACACAGGGAGCCAGAAAGATTTAAAAGTGGGAGAAATGCAAAAAATGTCCCCCAGAAAAGAACCCAAGGTGGGGGAAAGCAGAATCACACAACAAATAGAACACCACAACAGAACACAGATTTCATCCCAGCCCCTCCCAAACTCAAAAACACCATTAAATTAATGTACCAGCTGATCCGACTTGTTCATCACTTGGGGAAAGTAACAACAAAAGTCGTAGAAAACCAGCCCATCACATTTCAGAGGCTGACCAACTTACTGGTCAACACGGTTAAACCGGCCTTCCCTGGTGAACAAGTCAATCAGCTACTGAAGGGAAACGCAAAAAATTGGTCGTACACAACTCAATTGGTCCTAGAACAGCATTACGAATCCCTGATTGAATCCACCATGAAGGCAATCCGTGAACAAACCGATCAGGCAGACTGGCCTCAGGCGTTTGAGGTGGCTTCCACCTGGACAGAGAAAAATTATAGGGGCAAAGTTAGCACTGATACAGTAGAACAGGCAGAAGCTCTTATCACAGCTGAATTATTCGAGGAAGAAACCGTGACTCACCCTCAACATCCAGTAAATCCAGTCACAACGGAATCGCCGAGCCCTCGAACATATGCCCAAGTAGCAGCTTCAAGGCCTTCTACTTCTTCCACCTCTCCCCCCACTCTGTTACAGGGCCCTCCTTCTCTAATACCACCACAAGTCTCTGTCCGCCCCAAAAAGGGTGTTCAGCACATAGAAGTCCAAACATCGCCCACATTATTAACAGTAAGAACCTCAGTGAGCTCTCCACAACACCGTGGGGACTGGTCCTTTGATGAGGTGGAGGAAGAGCACAATCCATTGGACCCAAGGGTGATACTTAGGCCCATACAGGCCCCAGTTCCCTCCCCGAGAAAACAAAGAACGACTGGACCTCGCAGGGTCCAAATAGTTCTTCCTGATGATGCTCCCACCATCTCTGGTGAAGCACCACAACGACAGCTCAGCTCTGAAAGCTCAGAGGAACCTATACAGGACCTCTCACCTCTATTCATGTTTCTCGAGGACCATGAACCTCCTCAAAGCTCTGATGTTCCACAAGGTATCACAGTGGAACCTGAACAGTGTGAAGCCAGCACCTCACATCACATTCCTCTACCAAGGCCCAGACAGGCCATACCTAAAAAAATCCCTCCCAGACCCCACATGGATATGGGTAGAAAAGTTAGAGTAGAAGATCCCTCTGGGACAGATCAACCACAGGTCCTTGACACCAGAAATGAAGAAAGAACGGAAAATCTCCTAGTGGTAGCACCTATTAATAAAACAAACACCATTAATGAGACAAACACCACAGATGTGCAGATTACGGTCCCTGTCAATGACGGTCCTGCAAGCGGGCCCACCAGACACATAAACACGGGCAAAAAAATGGCAGATTGGAGTCTCATATTAAACAAAAAATATGTAATAATTGGAGACTCCAACGTATCCAGACTGCCGACCTACAATTGCCCTGACCTACAGGTCGACAGCTTTCCAGGGGCCAAACTACAGCATGCGGCCAACCTAATTGAAAAGGCCACAATCGCAGTGCAGCCTGAAAAGATCATCCTATCCTTTGGCTTCAATAACAGGCTACAGAGGTATAGGATTGCGGCCATTACTGAACTGCAAAAGGCTCGCAAGGCTGTTGCTAAGAGACTTCCTAACACAGAAGTGTTCTTTCCACTGATCAATTTTGCTAGAACATTACCACTTTATGAGCAAATTATGATCGAACACTTGAACACTCACATAAAGAAAAATACCAGTTGTATCCCACCACTCCCCACTGAACAATTTCTGGTCGAGAATGATGGGGTACACTGGAAGGCCCTAACGGCCAAGGCAATGCTACAACACTGGAGAACCCATTTAAACTGTTAATCTATGAGAATCCAAAATAGGAACAAAATAAACTAATTTGAAAAACAAAAAGTTCCCTTCACTGGAGCTTCAGATTGGACTCCAGCTTTATCCAGCCTACCAAAGCAGATCACACAAATAATCAGAGTTGATTACTATGCATATAAGCACCTGAACTGGGGCCTAAAAACACCAGAGAACCTGCAAGGGGAGAAAGAAAAGCTCTGTTAGAATTACAAAGCATCACAACCACCTGGGCATCACCCCTGGACATCTGACCCCTCTCTATATCTAAACCTACCCATCACAACCACCTGAGCATCACCCCTGGACATCTGACCCCTCTTTATACCTAACCCTACCCATCTCACCCCTGGACATCTGACCCCTCTCTACACCTAACCCTACCCATCTCACCCCTGGACATCTGACCCCTCTCTACACCTAACCCTACCCATCTCACCCCTGGACATCTGACCCCTCTCTACACCTAACCCTACCCATCTCACCCCTGGACATCTGACCCCTCTCTACACCTAACCCTACCCATCTCACCCCTGGACATCTGACCCCTCTCTACACCTAACCCTACCCATCTCACCCCTGGACATCTGACCCCTCTCTACACCTAACCCTACCCATCTCACCCCTGGACATCTGACCCCTCTCTACATCTAACCCTACCCATCTCACCCCTGGACATCTGACCCCTCTCTACACCTAACCCTACCCATCACAACCACCTGGGCATCACCCCTGGGCATCTAACCCCTCTCTATACCTAAAACCTACCCATTGTAGCCTTACTCTTATATTTTCATCTTTTTACTGTCTATGGCAGACAGGCTGACCTCTTGACCTTCCAGTGTTCAGGGGGGATTTTAAGACCTAAAAACTAAACACAGGTCATATTAAAACTTGGGGCTAGATACCTATGACCTTAACAGAAATTAACAAAAATATGACGGCCTACCAGACCCTTTGGGGTCTCCTCCAGGGGCCGCGCCGTCCCTCCCACAAGTCCCACCCAATATCAAACCCAAGTCAAACACAAGTCCCACCCACCCAAGTCCCACCCAACTCAAACACAAGTCCCACCCACCCAAGTCCAACCCAACTCAAACACAAGTCCCACCCACCCAAGTCCCACCCAATTCAAACCCAAATCCCACCCACCCAAGTCCTATATATGGGGGGGCTCAACACAATAACTCAACAAAGTATCCAGAACAAAAAATTCTTTTTGGATAGGAAGGGATGGGAGAGATGGAGGCTGAGGGTGGAGGATGGTCTAGTGATTGGGGAGGTTGCTTTTGGGAACAGGGGGACCGGGGTTCGAGACCGGCACAGGGGGGGATCTGGTGGGAGGTCGAGGAAGGTTTAAAGGCTGGTCTGGGGGTTAGGTTAGCGTAACAGGTAACAGGAAGATGGTAGGTAGGAAAATCAGTCAAAAGGGAAAAAAAGGAGGAAATTATAGACAGAGATAAAACGATAAAAGGAAAATAGGGGAGGGGGACCACATGGCATTATGGGAAAATTAAATTTTGGAATTACCAGGATAGAGGAGGGTGGTGCAGAAGGATAAGAGTGGAGAGGAGATAGAGGGAAGTTAGGGTATGTGTTCCCTTACGATTGCATTTTACTGCGGTAGGTGTGATGTCTGTATAGGGTTTCATGTACCTTAGGGGTGATCATTGGTAGAAGCTTGGTGCTAAGGTACCCGCCAATAGGAGCCCCGGGTCACAGGCCGTTCTCGGGTAGCTCTGGATACCTTGGACACACGCCAAGGATTGATCCCCCTTGGACGGGCTGCCTCAGAGGAGGGTGTATGGTGTTTAAAGAGCCGAAACACCCAATGATCCTGAGGTACACCACTGAAGATGTGTTCATTGGAGGAGATAGAGGGACCTTGGTGGACATTGTGTGGGATTGGGGATTATAATGGAGGAAAATAAACTGATGGGAATGATGGAAACCCAAGGAAATAATGGGATTATTTTTGGGAAGAAAAAGTAAAAGGTAAAACCAGCGGTAAGGGTGGCTCAGCCTCAACAAACACATGCGCCGGACTGTGCATTCCTGCATTCTTCCTATTCCAAACTGGATAAACCGATGAGGTTTTTTCTGGGGGAAGGCACTGTCTTTTTCAATACCTAACCCTATAACAGACAAGCACTTAAAGAGAAAATTACTAAAGATAAGTGCATACTGGTTGCAAAAGAGGTAAATTAACAAACTGACATTAACAAGTAATCAGTACACATATGATCACATCCCTAAAGCTCTTTAGTGTGCAGATTGATAAATGGATCTAATTTCACCTCTCAGTTAACTTATCTATCTGATATCGGAGCTCAAGTGAGTCAGATGACTTTCATGTCTTTAAATAACTCCTAACACCATAAGATAACACAAGCAAGACTTTTCCCAATCAAGGTTATGTCATGATCTCACTGAAACAAAGCGATCAAATCTAAATAAGTTAACTGATTGTTAACGCACTTTAAAGACCTATTGTGCATATTTGGAACAGGTGTTTAAATAGTACACAATACATTGTAAAGGGATGGTTAGTTGTGACATTTGGAGATATTTTCACAAGTGACAGACCTTGTAAGTTTCATGCCAGAACTTCTAGAGACCACATGAAACTCCATTAGATCACAGACCTGTATAGAGAAAACAGAAGTCAGCAGGATATATTCCACAATTTTTTTTAAACCATACATTTTCCAAATCTGTGTAAAAGCAACAAAAGAAAAGAAACTTAAAGAATGGTGAAACATTGGCATAGGCCAGCTGCTAAAACATTGTAAAACACCTTCATTTATGCTACTAAGGCTGCAACAAAATCAAAATGGATATAAAAAAAAAATAAAAGACTCAAGGGACTGGTTCATTTATAATGACGTAACAAAGCTGTAGGATAACAATTTTTTTTTTTTTAAACAAAATTAAACATTGAAACAACCTAACCCTTTCTCTCGCTCAATAATTCCAACAGATTCTTCCCTCTCCAACTTCCATCACAGACTGACAATACTGTGCAAGTTCAGCTAGTGGGCATTTATACTCATGGGCACAACCATGACAAATATGCAAGCAACCAGAAATTAAATTCACCAAATAAACAAACCTCAATATTATAAACTTTTTTTTTACGTCCCATAATAAAAAAAATAAAAATAAAATAAAACATAAAACATATACAACAACATATATTACCATTGTAAAGCCTTTAAATATTTTTTTTTAAAATCCCCTTCAACCCCCAGTTTGGTTTCTCCCACCTCCCATGATGCACCACAGCAAAGATATCAAATACCAAAAAGGTTTTTTTTTTAGCATCCCTTTATGGAAACTAGACAGTCTTGTGGTAGACTTGGAATTATTATAAATTAAAACAAACAATAAACTTGCTGATTTGGTGAATGAGTTTATTAGTTATGAGAAGCGCAAGTACCATAATTATAAGCATATTTTTACAGATGACTCAAAATATCCAATTTCAGGAAAAACAGGCTCTGCATTAGTAATTCCCAGCCAGGGATATGATATATGCAAGCAGACTTCAAATCATTTGAGTGTACATACTGTTGAGTTGTATGCCATCATGATAGCTTTAGAATGGGTTGAACAAAGTAAACCGGAGCAAGTTCTTTTTTTTAGTGATTCAGTCTCTGCTTTGTGTAGTGTCAAATTAGGTATGACCAGAAATCATCATGAGTTACTGTATGAAATAGGGATGCACCGATACCATTTTTTCAGAACCGATCCGATCCGATCCCAAAAATTCTGAGTATCGGCCAATACCGATACCAATCCGATACCAGTGCAGTTTTGTTTACAAATTCAATGTAGAATTTCTATACCTCAGTGTGTTAAACTGATAATCACTCTTTTGTGTTAAACACAATCTACAAAAGTGAATAAGTGTAGCATTAAATCTGGTAAAATGTTACACATTGTTGTAAAATACATTCATGAAAAACAAGTAAATATATTTATAAAAAATAGGGCATATACAGTGGGGAGAACAAGTATTTGATACACTGCCGATTTTTCAGGTTTGCCCACTTACAAAGCATGTAGAAGTCTGTCATTTTTATCATAGGTACACTTCAACTGTGAGAGACGGAATCTAAAACAAAAATCCAGAAAATCACATTGTATGATTTTTAAGTAATTAATTTGCATTTTATTGCATGACATAAGTATTTGATACATCAGAAAAGCAGAACTTAATATTTGGTACAGAAACCTTTGTTTGCAATTACAGAGATCATACGTTTCCTGTAGTTCTTGACCAGGTTTGCACATACTGCAGCAGGGATTTTGGCCCACTCCTCCATACAGACCTTCTCCAGATCCTTCAGGTTTCGGGGCTGTCACTGGGCAATACGGACTTTCAGCTCCCTCCAAAGATTTTCTATTGGGTTCAGGTCTAGAGACTGGCTAGGCCACTCCAGGACCTTGAGATGCTTCTTACGGAGCCACTCCTTAGTTGCCCTGGCTGTGTGTTTCGGGTCATTGTCATGCTGGAAGACCCAGCCACGACCCATCTTCAATGCTCTTACTGAGGGAAGGAGGTTGTTGGCCAAGATCTTGCGATACATGGGCCCCATCCATCCTCCCCTCAATACGGTGCAGTCGTCCTGTCCCCTTTGCAGAAAAGCATCCCCAAAGAATGATGTTTCCACCTCCATGCTTCACGGTTGGGATGGTGTTCTTGGGGTTGTACTCATCCTTCTTCTTCCTCCAAACACGGCGAGTGGAGTTTAGACCAAAAAGCTCTATTTTTGTCTCATCAGACCACATGACCTTCTCCCATTCCTCCTCTGGATCATCCAGATGGTCACTGGCAAACTTCAGATGGGCCTGGACATGTGCTGGCTTGAGCAGGGGGACCTTGCGTGCGCTGCAGGATTTTAATCCATGACGGCGTAGTGTGTTACTAATGGTTTTCTTTGAGACTGTGGTCCCAGCTCTCTTCAGGTCATTGACCAGGTCCTGCCGTGTAGTTCTGGGCTGATCCCTCACCTTCCTCATGATCGTTGATGCCCCACGAGGTGAGATCTTGCATGGTGCCCCAGACCGAGGGAGATTGACCGTCATCTTGAACTTCCATTTTCTAATAATTGCGCCAACAGTTGTTGCCTTCTCACCAAGCTGCTTGCCTATTGTCCTGTAGCCCATCCCAGCCTTGTGCAGGTCTACAATTTTATCCCTGATGTCCTTACACAACTCTCTGGTCTTGGCCATTGTGGAGAGGTTGGAGTCTGTTTGATTGAGTGTGTGGACAGGTGTCTTTTATACAGGTAACGAGTTCAAACAGGTGCAGTTAATACAGGTAATGAGTGGAGAACAGGAGGGCTTCTTAAAGAAACACTAACAGGTCTGTGAGAGCCGGAATTCTTACTGGTTGGTAGGTGATCAAATACTTATGTCATGCAATAAAATGCAAATTAATTATTTAAAAATCATTCAATGTGATTTTCTGGATTTTTGTTTTAGATTCTGTCTCTTACAGTTGAAGTGTACCTATGATAAAAATTACAGACCTCTACATGCTTTGTAAGTGTTACGGTATACTGTAGAAAGAACACACACGATCCAATTGCGAGTATGACAGGTTTATTCCACAGATATACTCAGATATAGCAGAACGAAAACGGCGAAGAGAAACAGGTGGCTACAGGGGTAGCTCAGTGACGCAGGGACTGCAATGGGCAAATGAAGGCAGGAATCTCAACGTCCAAAACACAAGGGAATACCACACGAAGCTCCGGAAAGATCACGTCCAGAAGACAGCATAGAGAATTCGACCGAACCCGAGAAGCACCTGCAACGATCTGACAAACAGGAGACGCAAACACACACATTAAATAGGGCGCTAAATGAGGAGCAGCTGCGGCTGATAATAATCAGCACTCAACAAGGTAACGCCCAACTCATACACACACACGAGGGTGAGTCAGTGAATCCATGAACCGTGACAATAAGTGGGCAAACCTGCAAAATCGGCAGTGTATCAAATACTTGTTCTCCCCACTGTATACTAAAAAAATTAAAAGACATTTATTTTAAATGTATAGCGCAGCTTTTTAATGAGGCAGCAACATATTATAGATAGGGCAGAACAAGAAAGGCTATTAATAATCCTTTATTGCGCAAAAGTATTATAATACAAACGGTTCCAATACAGAGCGGCACAAAGCGCTTATGTGCATCCCGTGCGCAGGATGATGCGCTTGAATGGTACTAAAATTTTATTAATTTGGATCCCTGCACATAAAGTATTAATGGGAAATGAAAGAGTTGACAAATTAGCCAAACAAAGCTTTGAAAAAAGAAAGTATAGACATGGACATCAGGCTTTCAAGATCAGAAGGCAAGAATATTGTTTGGGAAAAAGAAATAATAGGATCAAGAACCAAAAGGAAGACACCTGTATTCAAGTAAAAAACTAATTGGTGTTGTGGAAATCAAAAGGGGAAATAGAAGAGAGGAAACAACCATGAACAGATTAAGAATAGGACACAGTAAATTAAATAGCACACTCCATGTTATGGGGAAACATCCAACTGGATTCTGTTAGCAAACCCCCCAGAAACAGTAGAGCAAGTGATTGTTAATTGCAGAAAATATGAAACAGAGAGAGAAAATATATATGTATGTGTGTGTATATACACTCACCTAAAGGATTATTAGGAACACCTGTTCAATTTCTCATTAATGCAATTATCTAATCAACCAATCACATGGCAGTTGCTTCAATGCATTTAGGGGTGTGGTCCTGGTCAAGACAATCTCCTGAACTCCAAACTGAATGTCAGAATGGGAAAGAAAGGTGATTTAAGCAATTTTGAGCGTGGCATGGTTGTTGGTGCCAGACGGGCCGGTCTGAATATTTCACACTCTGCTCAGTTACTGGGATTTTCATGCACAACCATTTCTAGAGTTTACAAAGAATGGTGTGAAAAGGGAAAAACATCCAGTATGCGGCAGTCCTGTGGGCGAAAATGCCTTGTTGATGCTAGAGGTCAGAGGAGAATGGGCCGACTGATTCAAGCTGATAGAAGAGCAACTTTGACTGAAATAACCACTCGTTACAACCGAGGTATGCAGCAAAGCATTTGTGACGCCACAACACGCACAACCTTGAGGCGGATGGGCTACAACAGCAGAAGACCGAGCTCACCAAAATTGGACAGTTGAAGACTGGAAAAATGTTGCCTGGTCTGATGAGTCTCGATTTCTGTTGAGACATTCAGATGGTAGAGTCAGAATTTGGCGTAAACAGAATGAGAACATGGATCCATCATGCCTTGTTACCACTGTGCAGGCTGGTGGTGGTGGTGGTGTAATGGTGTGGGGGATGTTTTCTTGGCACACTTTAGGCCCCTTAGTGCCAATTGGGCATCGTTTAAATGCCACGGCCTACCTGAGCATTGTTTCTGACCATGTCCATCCCTTTATGACCACCGTGTACCCATCCTCTGATGGCTACTTCCAGCAGGATAATGCACCATGTCACAAAGCTCGAATCATTTCAAATTGGTTTCTTGAACATGACAATGAGTTCACTGTACTAACATGGCCCCCACAGTCACCAGATCTCAACCCAATAGAGCATCTTTGGGATGTGGTGGAACGGGAGCTTCGTGCCCTGGATGTGCATCCCACAAATCTCCATCAACTGCAAGATGCTATCCTATCAATATGGGCCAACATTTCTAAAGAATGCTTTCAGCACCTTGTTGAATCAATGCCACGTAGAATTAAGGCAGTTCTGAAGGCGAAAGGGGGTCAAACACAGTATTAGTATGCTGTTCCTAATAATCCTTTAGGTGAGTGTATATGGAAAGTATAGGACTAACTGGACGTGGACTAAAGGACATACTGGAATGTAGTGGAAGAAAACAAGGAAGGCAATGTCTCTGCTGCTTTCTAATAAATAATGACGAGGATTTGATAAATTGTTGTGTGTAGGAGTTAGTTAATTCCAGAAGATGGCAGTGGTGCAACATAAAGGATGCAAGCTGCTGTTAAAAATCATTGAAGAAGAAGAAGCTCTGATTTTTCAACTTTTTATTGACTTTTCAATAGTGGTGGTGAGATGAAGCTTCATGAAGCTTTTATGCTTTCCAGACAGATGTGTCAAAAATTGGTTAATTTCTCGAGGCTTCGAATGCATGCAGGGACACTTGCTGGTCAATGGAAATATGGTGCAGGAAAATGTGTTATATGGTTCATTATACATTAACATATACGCATGAATAAATAAATCGTTCTTTGAAGTATTTATGCTCAGTGTTGTTTCATAATGTTTCATAATTTTGTAACTGGGCAGTGTTTTTGTTGAACATACTGTAAAGTTTTCCCACTTTTTTGTTTTGGGGTTTTTATATGCTGGGGTGCCAGACAGGATTTCTGCCAGTTTAAGTTTCAAGTAAAAAAAAACGTACAAAGATCTTGTGTAGTCTGCTTTGTCTTGGTCTTACACAAAACCCCTCTTAATGAGATAAGGAATTTACACCAGCAATTAATGCCCATATTGCCCAAATAATACCCATAATAATCACTCTTTAGAAAACGAAACCCATTCAACACGACACACATGGAATTGCTTTCAAATATATATATATATATATATATACAAACGTGCAAATTCAAGTGTCCCAAAATTGACTTTAAGTAGAGAGGCAAGAAGAAAAAACAAAAAAAACACAAAAATATCAGTTCAAAATTGTCCAGCCACACAATTGGCTACAAAAAAAAACAAAACCAAATCAGTTCAGTCCCAAAGGCAATCAATAATACAAACGATAAATAATCAGCAGCAAAATAGTTCAAATAGTAGGAGAAAAATAAATAAAACGAGGCTTCGAACGTCACCGGTGACGTCATTTCACTAAAACAATACAAGCCTCGATACAGAGCTCCGGGCGGGATACAGTATGAGTGACGGGTTTAATTCATCTATCTGTAAATATCTTGATATTGATGAAACTTGCTCATTTTGTGGTCTTGTTGAAGAAACAGCTGCCCATTTGTTTTGTGATTGAAGTATAACCAATACATTTTAGGTTGATTTAAGTTCTTATATTTTAACTCTACTAATCTGAGTTTTATCCTTAACTCTTTCCCCGCCAGCGTTTTTCAAAAAAGTTGCCAGCAACCGCCAGGGTTTTTGATTATTTTCACAAAAATGTAATGGCCCATAGAATATTTTGTTGTATGAATATCTGAGTATGCAATATATCAAAAGAAAGAGCAGACCCTCTGCTTTTAAACTAAAAAAACATTTTATTCTAGCTTCATGCATTCCTTTTTTTATCAACACTTAAATATGGGTAAGTTTCATAAAAAAAATGAGAAAAAAAAAACATCCAGATCAGATTCAGAGCGATGATCAAACACAGATGGAGTAGATCGAGTCCATCAACACCCCTAATGCTTCAGTCCTAGAGCTCGCCCTGGGTCGACATTTCATTCAGTAACATTAGGCAGTTTTGATTTATATGATGTTTAATGTTGATGATCACGTTATTTTACATATGCATATGATTACATACGATCACTTGTTTTTTTTTGCGTCTTCATCGTCTGTGTTTTGATCGGGAGATTCTGTACTCATTCAGAAGATGCGTAATAGTGCCCCCTAGCGGATAACAGTGAAAACACGGAAACACGGAAAATTCTGTGTTTGGCGGGGAAGCAGTTTCTCACAAATAACGGAAAATTCTGTGTTTGTACTCTTATGAATACTGAGGTTTCGGACATACTACTCATTTCACATACTGTTTTCTCCTACTATATAGTAGGTAAGTAGGCATATTTGAACACACTATTAGTATACGACGCCTGAGTCTCGCGAGAATTAGTGTGTCATCTAGGTAATTCTCGCCTACTCTTCTATAAATACTAAGGATTCGGACATACTATTCATTCACCTACTGCTTTTTACCTACTATATAGTAGGGAAGTATGTAGTTTCGAATGCAGCCGAAGAGTATAAATACTAGAACACATGAGGGAGATAATTAACAGGGTACAGGTGAAAGACATGACTAATCAGGACTGACAGGGGAAAACTAGATCACAATGAAAAACACAAAAACAGCAGACATGTAACAGATACAATGAATTATAGGCCTATAATTAATATTATTAACAGTCTATAATATTTCCGAACACTGAAGTCATCGATGAAAATTAAGAGCAGCTTTATTTCAAGCACAGACTTTAAAAAAAAAACCTGTTTAACACAAAATACTTTTCTTCAGAAAGTGAAATCAGTTTTTACTTTCACTTTCTGTAGTGAATTGACTGAGGTTAAAGACTTCTTCACCAATAACTCTTGTGCATAGTTTGCACACTGCTTGTGTGATATCCATTGGCTCGCCTTCATGGTTTAAAACCCCATCCCCCTGTGTAATGTTTAACATTCTTAAACCACGTATATAACTGTCAGCTGTGGTTCTTTTATTTGAGCTCTCAGATTATGTTTTCGCACAATGTGTGGCTAATGCAAGCCAAATTAATCACTCAAATTTACTGTTTTTTGCTAGGAAATGAGCTCATCACTAGCTGTGTTTCCATTTAAAGTTGCAATTTAACTTATGCGCAAAATTGGAATATTGCATAAAACATTTGAAAATAAAGCACTGTTTTCATCCAGTCAGTCGAAGAGACCAAAATCATCACTTGCTGATAAACTGACTATAAATATCACTAAGAAAAATGGAAGCTGATGCAGTAGGAGAAGCCACTATATATAATAAAGTTTGTATATACTATATAATATATTACTCAGAGCGTGCAGACACGCAATAAGAGCTGCCATGTTAACTTGCTTTCTGAGGCAGATGTCTGCTGTTTGGGAACACCGTTGTGTAAGACAGTTCTGGGAGGTAATTATACGAAACACGTTAGGTGTGTTGGACATCGGCTGCGGCTGGATGCAACCGATCGGCAAGAGTAGCCGCGTACAGGCGGGGAGGAGCTGCAAACGGAGACGTGAAGTCGGACACTTTCTGCTTCCCGTAGTGACGCTCGTGCTGTGTTTGCATACTTTACCACAGCTGAAGTGAAATAAATGCAATATTTGTCAAACACACAGATGTTTCAGAGACATTTTTATTCAATACTTTATGTACTGCTTAATACAGCATCTGTTTGTACAAGAATAAAGTTCAACATATAAGCCTACACTATCAATGAAGTGGGGTCTACGTTTTTTTATCAGTTTTATTTTGATAAACATGACAATATAGCATCGCAACTACATGAAAAGAGGTTTTACCGTTATAAAAAACTGATTTGTGAGCATTAGTGGAACTGAAGGTTTTAGAATAAACACGAAACACACGTGATCGCTGTCGTGCAGTGAATCTGGCCAATCGTGGAACAGCTGTGTTGTCATCAGAGCCAATCGTGGAACAGCTGTGTCGTCATCAGCGCTCGTGCAGTCGCTCTGGAGAACCTGCGCAGAATGCACCAGCCGGCTGCTCTCGAATCGCTCTCGCTGCACTTTGTTGACATATGTCACAGTCACGTGGCGTCGCCGCTGCCTCAAGTCGGGCAAAATTTCTAACCGGCATGCACTGCTTAAAGTCAGCCGCCGATCGGTCTGCGCATCGCTGCATGAAGTCCAACAAGCCTTTTGACGACACACTTTGCTTAGGCATTTCAAATGCTGTGCAATGAGATTGGTCCTCTGGTTGGTCCAGTTATGTTGTCCCATCTCAAAGTCACATGACTTTTTTTGATGTGCATTAAGGAAATTATTCAGTAAATGTGTTTCAATTGTAGTTTATGCACGTTTCTTTTCAGATAAAAAATTTATCAAACTCAGTTGAGCGCATGAGTTTTTTTATACACATTTTTAGAATTTATGCGCATCTTGGCTTTTTCCATCCAGCATTTTTTATGTGATATCCCAAAATGTGCATAAAAATAGGTGGATGGAAAAATAACTTTGTCCTCCTTCGACCTTACTACAGGAATGACATACTTTTTTAACAACATTCTTCTTAAGTGACGTTTAAGTTTTTAAAAACATTTAAAAAGAGTTGAAAGACTGTCAGTCTCATGCACATGTTTGTAGCTGTGAACTTCCTCTACAGTACAAGAGGTTGCAATAATCAACTTATATTGATATCACTGGTAACTGAACATTTATTCATAGATATTTATGCATTGGTATATTAGCCGTTGTGTGCTACTGTGGTTTGTTGTCAGCTGAATTGATATTAAACCTCTTGTACTGCCAAATAATTACTGACCATAACAAAAAAAATTATTCAAATGCTTGTAAGGACTTATTTTGTAACCCATGGTAAAAATAAAATTGTAAATAAATAAATGTTTTTTTATTATTATATTGCAATGTGTATAATCAAGGTTTATTTTAGAAAAATGAATAATGTTGTGTTCTGCATTGCTTTGCTTCTCATTACTCATTATACTGCGGATTTAATATAATAAAGCAGTAACACATATTTCACTATATTCTGAGCTGACGGTTCAGGAACAGTTTTATCATTTGACATCATTTGGGAGTGTCTTATCAGTCTTTAATATTTCAGATGTGTCGGTGGAGTAATTCTACATTACTGAAAACATTCATTTTATGAAGATGGTCTCCACCAGACGGAAACAGTCAGGTCAGCTGAAGAGCTGCTCTGTTTGCGTCCAGCACACATTTGCTCTTTACTCTTTTCCAGGGCTGTGAGTAATCCAGAGTAAACTGGGGTTGTGTTACCCCAGAGCTCCACCAGACATTCTGCCAGCCTGTCCACATTTTGGAAACCCGGCAAATTTTGGTAGTCAACAGCCTATTAAAACACAAAATATTTGTATTGTCACGGGGTGAAGAATCACACGACAAGGATAGCTCAAACAAGATGCCCGGAGGGTGGATTTATTTACAAGGTGACAAAAAAAAACCCCAGTGAAAGATGAGGGTGAGTGCTCCGGTGAAATGCGTGCTCTCTTCCTTGTGGGGCAGCGAATCTGGGCTCTGCTTCTGGGAGGCTGATCGGTCACCCGCTGCTGTCTGGAGAAAGCCAGAGAACAGGCATTAGAGCTCTGTCTCATGGAGCGATATCTCACCCTCTGGCAAACCCCATGTGGTTTATGTAGCCGTTGCTTGATGGACCGCAGCTGGGGCCGATCAACCTGTGCCGAGAGCGGGCAGGTGCTCCTCGTCTGTTTCCAGGGCGACGCTGATGAGTCCTCGGGGTGCTCGTCACAGTATATAAACTTTTTTAATTGAAAAGAAAGAACCGATTCATTATGACATCACATGTCCTGTGCCATCAAAAATAATAGATGGAAATCATAAAACATCACATCATAAAACATTAACAGCACATAGTGTTACTTAGTCATAGACTATACCAGAAAAAAAAATTCATAAATCAACACAGGCAAATACATTGTTGTGAATCCCACACGCTAGGATATGCTGAAATATAACATACTGCTAAAACTTACAGTATACCCCTTCATGAGATCATCAGCATTTTCTCGTAAGGAAAAAGACATGACATTCAGGACACACTGTCTTGGAAAATGATTTTTTGTCTTGGAAAATTCTATCGCAGGATAAGAAAGCTTGTGCTTGGAAACAGCTTGGTGATGGGAGGAACATCAGTGCACCTGGTGGAGGTTAGTCAGAGCACCCTGATTCAGTGATACAACAACAGACAGAAAAAAAACAAAACAATAACAGACTCTTCCACCAAAGCACTTGCAAGTTTTCCAACACATTTGGGGATTTTAGGTGAAAGATCGGATCTGCTGGAGACGTCCAACAGATTATTTAGGTGAGCCGAAAGAAATCCACAGAGAATAGAGACAACCAGTATGGGGCAAGAGGGGAAATTAATTAAATATAAGAGACAAACATAAATTACTCAGAAAATTTCTTACCAGATGAGAAGTCTATCTATGTATCATCTTTTTACTCTTTTAATTACTTTTATAACTGTATTATCTTTGTATCTCGGTTAATTCCTTTTATAACTGTTTTAATTTTCCTTACTTTTATTTTGTGATTATTGTAATTCCTATTTCTGTCTAAAGCACTTTGAATTACCATAGTGTATGAAACGTGCTATATAAATAAACTTGCCTTGCCTTGCCTTTACCTTCCTATTTTTCTCCTCTCTCCCTCTCTTTTTCTTTTGTCCCCCTTTTCTTCCCTTCTTCCACGTCTTTAATGGACTATTGTTCCCCAGTTTATGCTCTGTGAGTAACTGCAGTGGCTCATGTCAGAAGGTTTAAAGTGTTTACAGTTTAAGATAGGCTTGTTGAGTCTTTCACCTGAGGGTCGTTTTACAGAGTTCATTGGAACTGTAATTATATTGCACACAAAGGACTCTTATTTTGAAAGAGTGGCAGACTGACCTCATTTTTGAGGAAGTGCTCCATCGGCAGCACACAGTTCAATGACAGGAGACCACCGGGGACTGCATGTGTGTGTATTCCTGCTAGGTATTTTTAAAATTGCTCAATAATGGCACAGATATTATCATGTGAGTTAGATTCTTTCTTTTGATTTTATAAATAAGTACTTTTTTATTTATTTATTTAAAAATGAATGGAACTACGAAGCAAGGAGGTTGCACACGCACTCTTGCATTAACTGTGTGCTCTGCAGCCATTGGAGGCACTTTTCAGTATGGCTACAATATTTCAATCATTAATGCACCTACATCTTATGTGCAGAAGTTCATTAATGAGACCTGTATGGAGAGATGGGGTACAGCTCTTGAGCCGAGTCAGGTGACACTGATATGGTCCTTTATTGTTTCCACTTACTCAATCGGAGGACTTTTGGGATCCCTGCTTGCTGGCCCAATGGCTATTAAGTTTGGACGGAAGGGTGCCCTGCTGCTGAACAACAGCTTCCTTTTTCTGAGTGCAGTCCTGGCTCTGAGCAGTCGCTCTGCTGGCTCCTTTGAGATGATCATCCTTGCACGTCTGCTTGTGGGGGTCAATGCTGGTGTTAGTATGAACGTCCAGCCCATGTACTTCGGAGAGAGTGCACCTAAGAACCTGAGAGGCGCTGTTGCCTTTTCTTCAGCTGTTTTCACTGCTCTAGGGATCCTGATGGGCCAGATAACGGGCCTGACTGAAGTTTTGGGGAGTGAGTCTCTCTGGCCTTATCTACTGGCAAGCAATGCTCTCCCCGGACTAATGCAGCTGATCACCTTGCCCTGGTTTCCAGAGAGCCCGCGTTATTTACTCATTGACCGTGGGGACAGAGAGGCGTGCAGTCAGGCCCTGAAACGCCTCAGAGCGTGCAGCGTTTTCACTGATGAGATGGAAGAGATTCTCCAGGAGCGGGCAGAAGCAGGTGAAGCCCATGCCAAGACACTGTGGGATCTGCTCCGAGACCGAAGTCTTCGCAGGCCGCTCTGCACTGTAATGGCTGCCAGCAGTGCCATGATGCTGTGTGGAAATGATTCCATTTACTTCTATGCCTCATATATCTTTCAGGAAGCCGGTATTCCAGGGGACAAGATTCAGTATGTCACAATCGGCACAGGTGCCTGCGAGTTCACTGCCGCTTTGGCCTGTAATCTACTAATCGAGCGTGTTGGCCGCAGGTTACTCCTCGCAGGCGGGTATCTGCTCATGGCTTGCTGGGCGGTGGTCTTCACTGTTGCTCTCTCGCTGGAGGGCAAAGTGGCCGGCATGCCCTATCTGAGTATGGTCTGCGTGTTCGCCTACATCTTCAGTTTTGGCATGGGTCCCGCAGGAGTCACCGGGATCCTTCCTGCCGAACTCTTTGACCAACTGGCACGTCCCGCAGCTTACATGGTTGCCGGTTCCATGATGTGGCTTAACCTCTTCCTCGTTGGAATGGCGTTTCCGTTCATAGTTAATGGCCTGGGACAGTTCTGCTTCATCCCCTTCTGCGGCGTTTGTGTGGCTGCGTGTCTTTTTATCAGTTTCACTTTACCTGAAACCAAAGGGAGGACACTAGCAGAGATCACTGAGGAGTGGAATAAGAAAGGCACAGCTACTGGACATCCTAAATATAGTCAACAATCTCAAAGTCTGACTGATCCATCAGAATGCCTAGAGATTGAGAAGATCTGAGAGAAATCTGGCTGCATTCTGCTTTTACTTTTATCAGTTTGACTCTGTAATTGTTTTCCTACTTGTTTTGACACTATCTTGACACTTTGTCTATTAATTTATTCATAATTTATTTAAAATTATTGAATCTCTTAATGTTTTTAACTTCTGATGTGACGACTTTGAGCTGCATTTGATGTTAAAAATGTTGCATTTTGGTCCTTATTTAATCAAACAAGGCAACAAAGTTAGATTTTATATTAGTTTAACCTTTATTACTTATTCTATCAGTCTTATTACTTATTCTATCTAGTCTTTCCCCTTCCTCCTTCCTTCCTATTTGACTGTTGAAATGCAGCTAGGAAATATAATATGTGCAATTGTAAAAAAAAAAAAAAACAACAACAACAGGTGCATGTTGAACTGCTATTTGAATCGTATCAGGGATGCAGTTTTTTGTTGTTTGGTTGTTTTTATTTTTACTATTTCCCAGATTACTTGAATCTTCATGCCTGCAAAAGTGAAATGCAATTTGCACTTATGTATTTTTCCCTCATTCAGTGTCTCACAATGTGATGTTGTTCATTATTTATACAAGAGTTGCTTATTTTGAAAGCAACACCCAAAGAGCAATGCATTATATTATCCTGCTGTCTTGCATGTGTCAGAGCTCAATGAGATCTCTCATTTGCCTGCTGTACCAGCAGATGGCACTACATCACCATCATTGTTTTCTTGTGTCTGCACTGTTTGTCTTCTCCATGAACCAAAACAAGAATATTCACAGCATGCCATTGCGTTTAGGTGGCTTATAACCACAGATGTAAAAGAAGACAATCAGTATCAACACTAAATAACCTTCATTTGTGCCTTAGAGTTTACATATTTGCTGCCTACTAACCTGCCTGTGTAATCTCTAAAGTACCAAATATATTCAACCAAATGAAATGGAATATTCTATCCAAATTTATTGAATTGTATGATGATTAGCCATTTGTCCTGATTCTTATAATTCAGTGTGTAAGAACTTTCTGTTAATCTATCAAATGCTTTTTTATGAGGGTATATTCTACTCAGTGTGTAGTAAAAAAGTTGCTTGATGAAAGAGTCTCTCTGTTTCTTTCATTGATGATTGATATGATTAAGCTAGACATTTTTTTTCACATGATAAAGGATATTTTGACTTTGCATATAAATGGATTCAAAATGTAATATTGCATTTACACCAGTGCCGTCTTTGACAGCTAATTGATGTGTGGCCATAAGGAGCTGCTTTCTGCTGGGAGGCTAAAGTGAAGGACGTCGCATCTAACTGACCCATGTGCTGTATTCTCACGCCTGACCCATGTGCTGTACGCCTGACCCGTGTGCTGTATTCTCACGCCTGACCCGTGTGCTGTACGCCTGACCCGTGTGCTGTACGCCTGACCCGTGTGCTGTATTCTCACGCCTGACCCATGTGCTGTACGCCTGACCCGTGTGCTGTATTCTCACGCCTGACCCGTGTGCTGTACGCCTGACCCGTGTGCTGTACGCCTGACCCGTGTGCTGTATTCTCACGCCTGACCCGTGTGCTGTACGCCTGACCCGTGTGCTGTATTCTCACGCCTGACCCGTGTGCTGTATTCTCACGCCTGAGCCGTGTGCTGTATTCTCACGCCTGACCCCGCCTGACCCGTGTGCTGTATTCTTACGCTTGACCCGTGTGCTGTATTCTCACGCCTGACCCCGCCTGACCCGTGTGCTGTATTCTTACGCCTGACCCGTGTGCTGTACTCTCACGCCTGACCCCGCCTGACCCGTGTGCTGTATTCTCACGCCTGACCCGTGTGCTGTATTCTCACGCCTGACCCGTGTGCTGTATTCTTATGCCTGACCTGTGTGCTGTATTCTCACACCTGACCCGTGTGCTGTATTCTTATGCCTGACCTGTGCGCTGTATTCTCACACCTGACCCGTGTGCTGTATTCTCACGCCTGACCCGTGTGCTGTATTCTCACGCCTGACCCGTGTGCTGTATTCTTATGCCTGACCTGTGTGCTGTATTCTCACACCTGACCTGTGTGCTGTATTCTCACACCTGACCCGTGTGCTGTATTCTCACGCCTGACCCCGCCTGACCCGTGTGCTGTATTCTCACGCCTGACCCGTGTGCTGTATTCTCACGCCTGACCCGTGTGCTGTATTCTCACACCTGACCTGTGTGCTGTATTCTCACACCTGACCCGTGTGCTGTATTCTCACGCCTGACCCCGCCTGACCCGTGTGCTGTATTCTCACACCTGACCCGTGTGCTGTATTCTCACGCCTGACCCGTGTGCTGTATTCTCACGCCTGACCCGTGTGCTGTATTCTTACGCCTGACCCGTGTGCTGTATTCTCACGCCTGACCCGTGTGCTGTATTCTTACGCCTGACCCGTGTGCTGTATTCTCACACCTGACCCGTGTGCTGTATTCTTATGCCTGACCTGTGTGCTGTATTCTCACACCTGACCTGTGTGCTGTATTCTCACACCTGACCCGTGTGCTGTATTCTCACGCCTGACCCCGCCTGACCCGTGTGCTGTATTCTCACGCCTGACCCGTGTGCTGTATTCTCACGCCTGACCCGTGTGCTGTATTCTTACGCCTGACCCGTGTGCTGTATTCTCACACCTGACCCGTGTGCTGTATTCTTATGCCTGACCTGTGTGCTGTATTCTCACACCTGACCTGTGTGCTGTATTCTCACACCTGACCCGTGTGCTGTATTCTCACGCCTGACCCCGCCTGACCCGTGTGCTGTATTCTCACGCCTGACCCGTGTGCTGTATTCTTACGCCTGACCCGTGTGCTGTATTCTCACGCCTGACCCGTGTGCTGTATTCTCACACCTGACCCCGCCTGACCCGTGTGCTGTATTCTTACGCCTGACCCGTGTGCTGTAACCAGTTGTGCCATTATTAGGCCAACTGCTTCAAAAACATTTCCTCCAACTTAGATGAATGCATCAAGAGTTCAAAAGGACTGAGGTGCAGTGAAAGTCCAGGCTGAGTATTTTTTTTTTCTCTCTTGACAATAAGTCTATTGATTAGCAGATTATTTTGTATCAGCTCATTTAGAGAGTGTGGTGACTGGTGGCTAGTTGTCACATTAGCAACCACTGCCAATTTTAATTTTGTGGTGCCTCGCATAAACTGATGATAATGAAATGTTGAATAGCTGAATAGATGAGATTTTAATTTAGATGTGACATTTAATAAAATATATATTTATAGTATATACCATATATAGTATCTTTTTATAATATATTTTTTAATTGTACAATTGAATGGTAGAATTTTGAATTTGGAGTTCTGAATTTTTTCTTCGTTTTTAAAAACTTGAAGCTGTAATTTTAAAGCTAATTTCACCCTTTAAAAAAATTCAGAACAAAAAGAATATATATGTTTTAAAATACCAAACACAACTATCACAACTAACTATACACTATCATGACTAAAATTCAAATTTACAAAATTCACATTCAAATCTTTTTATTTTCTGTCTCCATGCTTAAATAAATCTGATAAATGACTAAATGTCCTAAAAATGAATATGTCTCTCTTACTTTGCACATGATTGTATATAAATGTAACTATTCGTCTTAAAAGCAGTCAAAAATTACACTAAATATGATTCTAATAAGCTTCAATCATTTTCAATGAGTAAACTTACTATACACAAAATAGATTAGTTGCAACTACTAAAAAAACTAGTAGCCTGACGTTTTCATTGTGTGCAACCACTCATTTTAAAAGAAGTGAAATAAAAAAAAAATGAATTTCAGTGTGTGTCGTGTGAAACACAAATCCAGCGGCTGCAAAGGTCAGCGGTGTTGATGTGCAGACAGAAATAAAGCAACCCTGAGTGGAAGCATGAAAACAGCAGGTGTGTGAGAATACAATATGAAAAATGGAAATGCATATATACACACTCACACACACACCACTCTATTATCTCTTGCTATTTGGTTGTTTGCTGTGGATGTTAGAGATGGAGTTATTTCACCTTGCTGAGAGTTGTCTTTGTGTTTTATTATAGAAATATAGAGTTACTGTTACACTAAGAGCACTTAGCAGAAATCCATTATAAGCTGTGACCTTTTGCTAACCTGCTTTGAAACATTAAAAGAGCACAAAGCAAGTAAACCCTTGGTTGTAGGTGACCTTGATGTATCGATGTATTAAGTGTGTGTCTGAGCAAGATTATTACAGATTCTGTGTGTGTGTGTGTGTGTGTGTGTGTGTGTGTGTGTGAGAGTGAGAGAGAGAGAGAGAGAGAGAGACATCCGCATTAGTTGTACTATTAATATGTGTATATATAAATATATACCATATATATAAATGTATTTTATGTATGTTCTTTGTGCAATGCTTTGGCAATATGTACCTAAGTATGTCATGCCAATAAAGCAATATGAATTGAAAACTGAATTGAGAGAGAGAGAGTGTGTATTAAAATTGTCTTGCAAACGATTTACCATGCTTTCATCATCTGTTTTGCTCTTTGAAATAATATAAACTAAGGGTTCAGTACTGATTGTTTGGGTAATTTATTTTGATTCATTTCCACTACAACTAAAAAAAATTTTTACAAAAGGGAGCGTACTTCTTTAACAAGAAGACAACAAAGAACAATCAATGTCAATCAAGGTAAATATCAGCGATTAGCAATATTTTATTTTGAAAACCAAAAGACTCTTTTTTTTCCAGATATAAAAAATATATTGAAAATGTGGATTGAATGTGTGATACACAACAAAAAATTGTTTTCAATAAAACAGTTTTACAGTTTTGCCATTGTAATGTCAAGTCAAGTCTCCTTTATTTATATAGCGCTTTTTACAATACAGATTGTTTTCAGATCAGTAATATTGTTGAATATTTAGTGTCCCCAACTAAGCAAGCCAAAGGCAACAGAGGCAACGGTGGCAAGGAACCAAAACTCCATCAGGTGACAGAATGGAGAAAAACCCTTGGGAGAAACCAGGCTCAGTCGGGGTGCCAGTTCTCCTCTGGCCGACAAACAAACAGTGTATGATTATGATTCTGGCAACATTACAGGTCAGAGGTCAGATTAGATCAGAACATTCAGAATATTTGTCCAGTTCCATCTGGAGATCAGAGTCATCACACAGGAGATGGGTTTGTTGAGGATCAGTGCCACTGGATGTTGTGTCGATAAGGCCTTCACAGGGGAGAGTCTAGTTGACACGGTCTCTGCTGACACTTCAGGGCTGCATTGGTCGTGCCTAGCGCAGGTCCACCATGTGATCTGGATCCGGCCGACTGCAGTAAACCTTGGGATAAACAGAGAGACTACCATTAGCGTAGATGCCATTCTTCTTATGATGTAACGAGTACATCAGGTGTTATGGGAAGTGTTCCCGGTTCTGGCTGACCTAGTTAATGCAGCCTAAAACAATCATTTAACTGATTTGAATAATAGAAATTAAAAATGTTTTATGTGTATGCCATAGTAAAGAGATGTGTTTTTAGTCTAGATTTAAACTGACAGAGTGTGTCTGCTTCCCGAACAATGCTAGGAAGACTGTTCCAGAGTTTAGGTGCTAAATAGGAAAAGGATCGACCGCCTGCAGTTGATTTTGATATTCTAGGTATTATCAACTGGGCAGAGTTTTGAGACCGCAATAGACGCTTAAGTACTGGGGAGCTAAACCATTTAGTGCTTTGTAAGTAATTAGCAAGATTTTAATATTTATATGATTTTTAATAGGGAGCCAGTCATACCTGTCAACACTCCCGTTTTTCCCGGGAGTCTACCATATTTCACACCCATCTCCCGTCCCCCTCCCGTTTTGTTATTTCTCCCGGGAAACTCACGTAATTTGTATGGCCCAAACCTCTTTATATGAATAATCACATCAATATATTATTCCAAGGTTGTCCAGTTGCCAGATCTTGTATGAAACGCATCCTACTCACACAATCGACACATCATACAAATTTCAACCCATTTGTGACCTCGACCTGGCGACCTACAACCCAGTTGCGCTGTTTATCTCTGCGCAGGTACTAGACGCAGGAAGTTGAATCAAGCATCACTAGTAGAAATGGGAGGAGAAGACTCGGGTGGTAAACCCATGCAGCATCCATTTTTTCTGTCATCCTTTGGCTAGCGTTACATTATATGATCACGCTTTTATTCATGCAAATGCTTTTAAACCATTCAAGAGTGACAAGACAAAGAGAACGTGCTGTCTGTGTGACACAAGCCTGCCGCACTTGTGTTAAAAACTGAAGCCAAAGCGTCTTGATCGCCCCCAGGTGGTTGGTCCCAATATAGCTCATAAACCCTCACACACACTCTCACACACACAGCTCCCAGTATAGCTCATAAACCTCGCCCCTTCAAGTATTCTAATGGGACGCGAAAAAAACTAAACAATCCAATTATACTTCAAATAATTTTCCCCCAAAGATGGCTTCTGTCATTTTAGGCAGTTTTTATCACGATGATATCATTTCAAGTGTTCGTTTTTTAAATAAGTTTGGTTTTAGTTAGTTATTTGATGCTATAAAAACGGGGGGTGTGACGTCATGATTGACAGCTGAGATTGACAGCTTCTCTGAGTGAAGTCACTGAGGCACCAACTGACTTTTTTCGGGATTTTCGAGAGGAGATTGGAGCTTTAGCTTTAATTTCTACATTTCCATAACTGTTTATTTCACACCAACATAATGAATTGTTCTGCATCTGCGAGAGTGTGGGCGGGCTTTTGATATCGCGGCTCTGCTTCACTGCGCAGACTCCGGTCCCGAGGTCACTACTGCGCAGACTCCGGTCCCGAGGTCACTACTGCGCAGACTCCGGTCCCGAGGTCACTACTGCGCAGACTCCGGTCCCGAGGTCAACACTGCGCAGACTCCGGTCCCGAGGTCACTACTGCGCAGACTCTGGTCCCGAGGTCACTACTGCGCAGACTCGGTCCCAAATTTGCGCAAGATGTCAGCGGCTTTGCTTTTCTTCAGTGGAATGCAGTGAAAACGCGTCGTCCATATTTTTTAAGGTCTATGGTGACACACATGAAGAAGCGCGTCATTATCGTGCGCATAGGCAGCACACCAGAATCAAGTTCTCTTTTGCGCTTGAACGAACAATAACACACGCAATTATGCCAAAATATCTGTTTTGTTGAGTATCCTCATAAGAGCAGTCTTAAATGAGTTAAATAACGTCTTAAATGATCGTAAAGAGTTGTGAGGAAATGAGACGCGTGTGAGATCCGCGTCATGTGCAGCAGCGGCAGATCTTAAAGTGACAGTAACCATTTATGATGTCATTAATGTAAAGAACAAAAGTAATTACTCACTAAATTATTCACTGCTTTTGACTAAAGAACTTTTGTAGCTTTAATAAGGATTAATCTACATATAATTTATAATTTATGCAGTGCAAACTGTTTGATAACTTTATTCTATTTCTGTATATTTCCTACTTGTTATACAGTACATGAAGGGCACAGGTAAATATGAAATTTATTATGGGTTTATGTGAGGATTGTTTTTAGGTTCACTTAAATTAAAAGTTTTTTTTTTTTTTGAAGCCTAAAAAATGAAGTGAAGTGTCAATGAAATGTTATTTCATAGAGACATCAGTATCAGTATTAGTATCACTGATACTGGCCTTCATTCATAAAAAGATGCCATTACAACAACTATTTAAAATATACTGTCTTTGTTGTTTCTACATTAATTTGGAGATTAACTGTGAAATTATGACATTATAAATATATTTAAAAAATAAGTGTTTTTAATGGTGATTAATCATGATTAATCACAGAAAAAAATTGTGATTAATCTAGTTTTTTAATCGATTAACAGGACTAATAAAATCCATGAAATGTTTATTTTTATTTTTATTAAAAATTATGTATTTATTTATGTTATCAATGCAATTTATGTGTATTTAGCCTGCCTTTAGTATTCTAGGTTACTACGTGCAGAGGTTTTTGGTCCAATAATTAGAAACTCTGTTTTTTCAGAATTAAGTAGTAGGAAATTACTAGTCATCCAATTTTTTATATCAGCTATGCATTCTGTTAATTTAGTGAATTGGTAAATTTCGTCAGGGTGTGAAGAAATATAGAGCTGAGTATCGTCAGCATAACAATGAAAATTAACGCCATGCTTCCTAATGATATCTCCCAGTGGTAGCATGTACAGGGTGAAAAGCAACGGTCCTAGCACTGAGCCCTGTGGTACTCCATACTGAACTTGTGTTCGGTGTGACATCTCTTCATTTACTGCTACAAACTGATAGCGATCAGATAAGTATGATTTAAACCATGCTAATGCAATTTGCATTTTCGAGTCTATTCAAAAGAATGTTGTGGTCGATAGTATCAAATGCAGCGCTAAGATCGAGTAACACTAATAGAGAGATACAACCACGATCAGATGATAAGAGCAAATCATTTGGAACTCTAATGAGAGCAGTCTCAGTACTATGATACAGTCTAAATCCTGACTGGAAATCCTTGCAGATACCATTTCTTTCTGAAAAGGAGCATAGTTGTGAGGATACTGCCTTTTCTAATATTTTTGACAGAAAGGGTAGATTTGAGATTGGCCTGTAATTGACTAATTCTGTAGGATCAAGTTAGGTTTTTTTAATAAGAGGTTTAATAATAGCCAGCTTAAAGGTTTTCGGTACATATCCTAATGACAAAGATGAATTAATGATATTAAGAAGAGGATCTATCACCTCTGGAAGCATCTCTTTTAGTAGCTTAGTCAGTATAGGGTCTAACATACATGTAGTTGATTTAGATGATTTAACAAGTTTAGTAATGTTTATTGCATGCTTATATAACATAGTATATATTATATATACATAATTATTAATTTAATTAGCATTTATCCAGTTAGTTGTTAGAAATTTCGGCATAGAAATCTTTTCAATTTCTGTTCTCAGTAACCAATGAGTCCATCTGACACTTATCACCGACTTAATTTCCATAAATTGAAAGTGTAGATAGCAGCCCAGCTTAATGAGATTCTCAAGTGGCTTACAAAGTCTTTTCAAATTCAGTGAGGCTGAGCAGAAAGAGCATGCTTCTCAGGAAAAAGGACTTTTATGGTCTGTTTTTCTCCTTGTTAGTCTGTGTTGTGGCTTCATTGCTTCAAGAAGAGAAAGGAAGCTGACGGGATCTTAGAAGAACAGCATGCATTTACTGAAGATCAAAGAAAGGGACAATGAGTTTCCCAAATCAGACAACAGCACTTTATAATGAGAGAATCTATACTGTGAACAATGTGTTTGAAGGGGAAAAAATATAGTTCCAATGTATATATACGTATATATAAATATATAGTGTGTTTTGCATATCTCAAAAATCTCAAAATTGTCTGATGCATGAAAAATTTTCTGCATGTTTTTGCCTGTAGTGTCTCGCCTTAACAATGAAAAAAATGTTTGGTTGAAATTCTGATGTGATCATGTATAGTGTCACAGAAACATCATCCTCTCTATATGTGTCAATATATTGATGACAGCATAACAACGTTAATCGTGACATGCAGCTGGTTTTAAAACATGTTGACATTTTATGTAATATTCATTACAGAATCTAATTTGTGTTTTTGATACAAGGTCAGACCCAAATCATGTTCCCTCAATAGAGATAAGAGGACTCTAACAAAACACTACTTCAAATAACATTAGCATAAATGAGCCGCCATTACAGAATCTAGGTTTTAACTAAGCTCTCAACTCTGTATATTTACTGTATTTACTTGCCTGTTTTCTGCAGCATTTATGTAAGACCAAATAAGCAAAAAATCTAAATGTGTGTAATTTAATCCACAAGGGCTCATAGAGGCTGACAGCATCATAAAAACAGGCAAATCATGTTTCAGGAAAGAAGAGAATAGAAAAACAGAAGTGAAATATCATGAAAGGCAGTTAACTATACCAGGATTGCTCTAGATGTAGAACACAGGCTTATAAACGATTCCATTAAGAGTCATATAGATTGCATAAAATAACAACATGATTAAATTTCCCAGATTTAATAAAGCGCCATCCATGCATTCATTGATTCATCTGCACCTGTGTATGTTTATGAGGGTTGGCTCCAAAGACAGTGGGCCTCATTTATGAAATGAACGTACGACAGAAAAACGTGTGTACGGCCGTTTCCAAGCAAAACTTGGCATTTATCAATATGGTCGTGAACAGTGGCTACTGTCAGGCAACAGAAGGGACAGAGATGGTGAGTCAAGCAAACAGACTTTATTATATCAAGCAGAGGTCGGTTGGGAAGCGAGAGACACAGGTAAGTGGATATGTTGAAGATGAGTTCTTGATGTAGATGGAGAATGACTTGCGTGTTTGTATGCAGATGCTGAACCGGAGAGGAAGGCCTTCCAGGCAGATACCAGGCGGTGACGATGGTAGATGGCAGACGGATGACAGAGGACAGAAGACAGAAATAGTAGTCAGATAAGTGGTAGAGGTAAGTATAGCCACTGGAGCCTGTTGCATGTAGTAACGACGAGACCAGACACTGATGTGAGGAATGGGAGTGATTATATAGGGCGTGTTGATGAGGAAGTGCAGGTGCAGGGAATCAGTATTCTGGTGACTGGGAACGAATGGGCGGAGTTTGGTGATCTGGTGCTGTTTGTGACGTGGCTGACAAAACTGACAAACTTGACAAATTAATATAAAAAAAAACACGAATTTCTGGACCTTTATAAGGAAACAGCCAAACGACCAAACCAACATAAAAGTTATAATAAATAAATGAAATGTGCACTGTTTTATTTTTAAACATGATTCCCAATTATTTATATTCACGATTTTATAGTATTTGTACACCCTTTACATTTTTATTTCAATGTTGTAATTAGTAATTAATTTAATTTTTAATTCAATTTTAAGCATATTTGTTACGTGACAGCATTAATTAAAGTTTCTTAAGGGTGAAGATCAAGTTATCTGCATCTCTTGCGCCGCATCAAGCCACTCCCATAATATCTGTCACTCATATTAATGCACGGCTTCAGCACTGTCAGAGCGTTTCCTCTAAAAGAGCTTACACGGAATATGACCATCGCGGTGCTTAGGTCAAGGCTCGATTACCTCAAACGGGGTGGAGTCCCTTCGCTTATCCCCCGATCTAGTGGTCCTCCCACTGCAAAGCAGAGGGCTCCTACTTCGGTTGATAGCCTTGGTGGTGACCTGAGGATAACAGTGAGGGCTTCCCCGACGAGTCAGCCTCCTTGGGCCCCTCCATCCTCTGTGCCGGTGGAGTTCCCAAGAGAGCGCGCTGGTCCTTCCCATGGTGGTCCAGCTTTTACTTTCTGCATCGGGGGACGAGCTAATGTCCTCTGGAGATGAAGAATCGACTGCATTGCCCCCTTCGGGTATGGTAACGTTGCCTGAGTCTGATCCAGAGCTCACGGCTATGCTTTCCCGGGCTGCCGCAAGTGTCGGGCTCGAGTGGAACCCTCCAGTGGAGCAGTCTGTGGCGATGCAACTGTGTCCCAAGACCGCTACCTCTTGTCTCACCTCCCGGGGGTATAAGCTCTTGTCCTCTCTGACGGACAAGGCTTACACAGCCTGTGGAGAAGCAGCGTCGTCTTTCCATGCCATGGCGCTCCTGCAGGTCTACCAGGCCAAAGCGCTCAAGGAATTGCACGAGGGTAGTTCCGACCCAGGCGTTATGCAGGAACTGCGTAACCGGGCGACGAAAGTCACCGCACGCTCCCTGGGTCAGCGATGTCCACACTCGTGGTCCAGGAACGCCACCTGTCAGACCTGGCAGATATGCGTGAGCCCGACAAAGTTTGGTTCCTCAATGCCCCTGTCTGTCAGGCTGGCCTCTTCCGCGACACCATCGAGAACTTCGCCCAGCAGTTCTCAGTGGCCCAGAAGCAGACGGAGGCGATTAAAAACATCCTGCACCGACGACCAGCTGCTGCCTCCACCCAATCGTCGGCCGCAGCACCTCCGCCTGCTCATCGCCGAGGGCATCGCCCTGCATCTGCCTCCGCCCCTGCGAAGCCCAAGCAGCAGCCTCCACCCGGGCAGCAGGTGGCCGGGCGTAAAGGAGGCGCCCAACCCGTCCAAGGTCCTGCGAAGTCCGCCGGCAAGCGCAAGGGCAAGTGGCCCTGAGACGGGCAGCCCAGGGAAAAGAGGAGCTGCTCTCGGGGAGATGGTGTCTGCACCACTCCCTCCCCCAGAGGAGGACCGGGCGGAGAATCATTGGTTTCGTTTTGTTTCTGTTCTGCCGCTGGCTCTCTGGAGTACCCACATACTCAATAAAACAGCAGTTTCCTCCTTCCCTGGGCCCCAAGAGAGCGAGGTTGGCAGTGCGTGACGCTTCAATGCCTTGCCACTCCCCTCCTCCTCTCCCTTCGCCAGGGGGCAGCAGTGTGCGGCCTGAGGACCCCAGGCCGTCTCACTGGTTCATCCGTACCATCAGACTCGGCTATGCGATTCAGTTCGCCCGGCGCCCTCCCAAGTACAGGGGCATCCACTTCACCTCCGTGCGAAGCAGCGATGCTCATGTCTTGCAGGCAGAGATTGATGTCCTGCTGGCGAAGGACGCGATCGAGCCGGTTCCTCCAGCCGATATGAGGACGGGGTTCGACCAATCTTGGACCTGCGTGTCCTGAATCGGGCCCTGCCCAAGCTCCCGTTCAAAATGCTAACGCAGAAACGCATTTTCGAATGCATCCATCTCCGAGATTGGTTTGCAGCGATCGACCTGAAGGACGCGTACTTTCATGTCTCAATTCTCCCTCGACACAGACCGTTCCTACGCTTTGCGTTCGAAGGGAGGGCATATCAGTAAAAAGTCCTCCCCTTCGGGCTGTCCCTGTCGCCTCACGTCTTCACAAAAGTCGCAGAGGCAGCCATTGTTCCGCTCAGAGAACGCGGCATTCGCATCCTCAACTATCTCGACGATTGGCTCATACTGGCTCAGTCTCGGGATCAGTTGTGTGAACACAGGGACATGGTGCTCAGTCACCTCAGCCTGTTGGGACTTCGGGTCAACCGAGAGAAGAGCAAACTTTGCCCCACGCAGAGGATCTCTTATCTCGGTATGGAGCTGGATTCGGTCAACCAGACTGCGCGCCTCACAGAGGAGTGAGTCCGGTCAGTGTTGAACTGCTACCGGGTCCCAGTTACTCCGTACTGTCGCCAAACCTTCAGCCCGTGGTCAGACCCTTCATTTCTACGGGCAAGAATTCCCCTAGAACAAGTGTCCAGGCATGCTGTGGTCTTCACGGATGCCTCATCCACCAGCTGGGGGGCCACGTACAACGGGCATGCAGTTTCGGGTCTGTGGACAGGGCCTCAGCTGCATTGGCACATCAACTGCCTCGAGTTGCTTGCAGTACGTCTTGCGCTGAGCCGCCTCAAAAAGCCGCTACATGGCAAGCACGTACTGGTCTGTACGGACAGCAACAGGGTGGTCTACGCTTCTGCCACATGCTGCATTTTTTATGCTTGCACATGTTTTATTCCCTGTCCGGGGGGACCCTCGGCAAGGATGCACTGGCACACAGCTGGCCCCGGGACCTGCGCAAATATGCGTTTCCCCCAGTGAGCTTTCTTGCACAGACCCTGTGCACAGTCAGGGGGAACAAGGAGCAGGTCTTGTTAGTTGCGCCGTACTGGCCCAACCAGACTTGGTTCCCCGAACTCACACTCCTCGTGACAGCCCCTCCCTGGCCCATTCCTCTGAGGAAGGACCTACTTTCTCAGAGAAGGGGCACTCTATGGCACCTGCGTCCAGACCTCTGGAAACTCCATGTCTGGTCCCTGGATGGGACGCGGAGGTTCTAGGTGGCCTACCACAGGCTGCATCACTTCTGCTAGAGCTTCCTCTACGAGGCCCCTCTATGCTTTGAAGTGGAACCTGTTCATTGAATGGTGCTCTTCCCGCTGGGAAGACCCCCGAAAGTGTTCGGTTAGAGTTGTGCTTTCTTTCCTGCAAGATGGGCTGGAGCGAAGGCTGTCTCCCTCCACCCTCAAAGTGTACGTTTCAGCGTATCACGACGCAGTCAAAGGTGAGTCCTTAGGGAAGCACGACCTAATCACCAGGTTCCTCAGAGGAGCGAGGAGGCTAAATCCTCCTCGTCCTAACTCGTTACCCTCTTGGGACTTAGCTCTGGTGCTCAGGGCACTTCAGAGTCCTCCTTTTGAGCCTTTGCAGTCCATAAAGTTAAAGATCCTGTCCATGAAGACAGTGCTCTTGACTGCATTGGCCTCCATCAAGAGGGTAGGGGACCTGCACGCATTTTCGGTCAGCCAATCATGCTTAGAATTCGGGCCGGCCAACTCTCACGTCATCCTGAGACCCTGGCCTGGATATGTGCCCAAGGTGCCTACCACTCCCTTCAGGGACCAGGTAGTGAACCTGCAAGCGCTGCCTTTGGAGGAGGCAGACCCAGCCCTAGCTTTCCTCTGTCCCGTCCACGCCCTTCGCGCCTACGTGGATAGAACGCAAAGCTTCAGGACCTCAGAGCAGCTCTTCGTCTGTTACGGAGGGCAGCAGAAGGGAAAGGCTGTCTCCAAGCAGAGGTTAGCCCACTGGATAGTGGATGCTATTGTCTTGGCGTACCAATCCCAAGACGTGCCTTGCCCGTTCGGGTTGCGAGCACACTCAAATAGAAGTGTAACTTCCTCCTGGGCGCTGGCTCAAGGTGCCTCACTGACAGATATCTGTAGAGCTGCGGGCTGGGCGACACCTAACACGTTCGCTAGATTCTATAGCCTCCGTGTAGAGCCGGTATCTTCCCGTATACTCGCCCCCAGTGGCCAGTAGCGCAAAGGACCCGTTCTAGTGTCGGCTTGCAACGCCACTCCCGCCCGCTGGGCCGGATACGTGTGTTTATTGTCTCCAGTTGTGTTTCCCAGAAATGGCTAACCCTGTCGAGCTCCTCCGTCACCCTCAGCAGTCAGACGTTGCCAGGCCTACACTCGTATGCGTAGTGGAACCTGTGTTAGGCTGGGTATCCATATGTAGTGGTCCCTACGGCGACCCCATATGTGTATTCCTCCACAGTACAGCTACCCTACTCGGCTAGCCCCGTGTCTTTCCCCCGACAGAGCTCGCTCTGTCGTCTCTGATGGTGTTCTTCCCCCCTAGAACTAGGTTGGAACCACCCCAGAGACTGCCATATGTTGTACTACCCTGTTTGGTTAGTCCTTATGTGTAATTGCCACCTCTCCTTCCTTAGAAGGACGTGGCGCCGCAGTGTTCCTTCTCCCGAGACAGGCACGCTTTCCCAGCGTTATCCAATAGTCACACTGAGTGGGTCTTGCAGAACAGCAGTGACTGACCTTCTCTGCTTAGAGTCTTGACTTGCCGCTCTAACAGAGGGGGCGGTCCAGGGAGCTCGAGCAGAGCGTTGGAAGAGCCAGCATCTGTCGCATGTTGGTAGGATCCCCAATTCGTCTGTCAGTTCTGACGTACGTCTCCATTCCCTCCTTCAGGAAACGAGGGTTACATACGTAACCGAGACGTTTTCAGCCGCCACATTTATCAACACACGATCATTCGTACGATGGGATTGACAGCATACGAATGTTTCATGAATCACGCGTGAACCCCGTCGTAAAATGATTTTTGCACTCGGATATGAGCTCGTTTCTACGGTAGATTGATAAATGAGGCCCAGTGAATCTTAATAAGAAATTAAAATAACCTTTCTCTAAAATTGAATTTTACAGCCATTTTTGCAAAAACAAAATAGTTTCTATTAGGTCTGTGAACACTACATATAATTCAAGCATTTCAAAGTCACGCAAAGTGGCTCTAAAACTATTTGGACACATCAGCAATAGTTAAACATCTATGAATGTTAATGAAAATATGAAAATATCAAACCCAATGGCATTTCCTTTAAAGAAATGCAGGACAAGCACACTATTCATAGTTGGCAAAATAAGTGTAACAAATAAATAAATAAATATAAATAAACATATAGGAGGATCAGTCTTCAGGTCTGTTATGAACCCTTCTGCTTGTATTTTTCCCAGCATGCTTTGCTTCCCTTCCCGCAGGCAGTGCACATGTTGTTTTGAGCATATGGCTCCGAGGCCCAACATGACTGTATCTTATATTAAAACAAACTGCTGTTATAGATCATTTTTACAAAAGTAATGCTAGCCAAAATTATACTTTCAGGGCTGTACTGTCGAGGAAAATCACAGATACTGCAATTTTTGGCCAAAACAAATACATTCAATGAAACCCTAGTGCTATGCACTGATGCAAAAGAAATACAGTCTGAGTGCATGTTGTCTCAAAGAACATCCCAGACTGCTCATGAATGAGAAGCATCTTACTCCAAATTCACATAAAAGCCACTGATTTGTGACCTTTATCTGCCAACAGCCGCTACTCTGCTCAATCAAAACATATTAAATAAATAAACATTCTTCCATAAATGCAACAAAAAAGTTAGAGATGAAATGGGAAGTCTAAAAATATGCCACAATAGGGAAATATAAAGACATGACTCTAAAAAAAAAACAGCGCACCACGGTAGATTTGAGGGATGGAGGAGACAATACTGAGCCCGTAGTGCTTCTATAGCGCATTGTTGAGAGCTGTTCAGCCATCAGGATTTGACGGTTTGTCACAGTATAGAGACAAAAAGGCAATTAAACCATGAGCAATCGTTAACAAATGCAGAGTCCACTTATTATGCATCTCCTGAATAATGAGATGCACAGAGGATGAATCTGTTTTTTCAGAATGAGAAGAGATTTTGTTGTTAAAATATTTTCTTCTCCTATGCCGAGGCGATTTCTCTGAAACGAAACACTGGTTCTGTGAGGCTGTCATTCATTACTGTTTGTTTTGAGCGTCAACATTAACTCAACCAATGGCTTGAGTCTTGGGGCAGGACTATCCGTTGCTCGACCAATCACAGATGAGGTGAATGTTGGAGGAAACCTGTTTGAAAACTCTCATGATTTTTGCAGTTGTGTTTGTTGATGCTTGTGGCACAGAAATTACTTGTCTCATAACTTGGGATTGTTTTAGTAGGTTTTTACTGTCCTTTTCACAGTTAATTCTTATTTTTATCTATAGCTTTCTATGGATCTAATAAAATACATCCTGCCTATTATATAAGGATAGTTCGCTGTAAAAGTACACAGCACGATGTGTAGCTAACCATGTGAATGTCCATAATTCAAAAATAATTCAAACACTACACATAGTATGCAAAATAAAACAAACATAGTTAAACATGCCTAAAATAGCATGTGTGATTGTATGTGAAATAGCCTAATACAAAAGCTACAAGAGAAGAGTGTGGAGCAAATAATGTAATAAAACTAAACTAAGGTGAGCTTTTCAATTCCAGCTAATGGCGGAGGTCTATGAAAACAATGACCGACACTGATAGGGGTCAGAGCCCCTGCAGATGTACCATGCTTTGTTTTCTGACAATGATAATGACAGCCTATCTGTAATATTTGCATTAGTCTAAGCAGTGAGAGCCAATGTGAGAGCATGTGTTACTTGGCAGGCACAAGTGCAATTGCAGGTATAATGGAAGGCTGCATATGTTGTATGATGGCTAATGTGGGAAAATTGATCTATATAGTGTCACTTATGATGGATAAAGCATTCAGGTTACATTCCAGCATAAAATCAGGAGAAATAAAGTCTTTTATTTTTACGAAATAAAGCACACATTTCCCCACATTTTTGTTACTGCGGTGTGTTTTCCGTGAGGGTTTTTATCAGCATAATAAATCATGTACATATATGATGTGTCAGTACTATTTATCATTTTAAGTGCATATCATTAAAGCACACGGTATCAAAAACACAAGTGTGCGATAATGAAATCTGAGCCAGTGGCGAATTGCTTTTACATTCAGCTGATTGAAATGCAATTTGTTGCTTTACTGATTCTTCAGAAGTATGGGGGCTCACCTAAAAACCTTTTAATCTTATTAGCTTATTAGCTTTTTGTGGCTCTGCTAGAGGCTAGACCGACTCTTCTTCAGTTCAATAGGCCTGTGGCAGATGAGATCGCAAGAGAAGCATAAAACATGTAAACCCAATCCAGCAGCTCCATATATGAGGAGACAGACGGCTGACGCCTGAGGCTGGGCTGATTGGATCTGTGCACTTACTCATGAAGAGTGGGAGGCCAGACTGGCAATCAGCATTGTTTAACCTGTGAGAAATCATTACACCAGCCCGGGGAACGCATGCTCATACATTTATGTGAGAACACGACACATAACACGTGTTGTGTAGTTTTAAAAGTTTTATGAAGCATTTAAATAAGAACAAAATATGGGGACATGACTTACGGTTCATTGACATCAACAATTGTTGTTAAAAAACATGATAATGTGCTTTGAAATGTTTTTATTTTCACCCAAGGTACCGCTGAATAATGGCTTAATAACATTAGATAAATAACTGATGAAATAATTAAATAATAATTGATGCATCATAATGCACATGATAAAAAAAATCATTCAGTCAGTTCATACAGAAATTCAGTCAGTTCATACAGACTTTTTGGGGTCATCTGCCCAGATATTTTATTAATAGATTAATAATAATAAAATAAGAATACTAATAGTAATAATAATAAGTCACAGCGACCCTAAAAGCGACAATTCTCAATGTATTGTGTTTTTATTTATTTTCTAAAATACCGTTTTTTTCACTATTTTCAGTTGTGAAAACGTAACAAATCTAGTTTCCGAGGGCCTCATTTATAAAATGTTTGCACAGATTTGATCTTAGAGTGTGTGTACGCTAAAGTCCACGGCAACGTCCATATTTGTAATCATATTTATGAACACATTTTAGATAGATGTCATAATGTACTAGTACGATCATTTATGAGTAAATATTTACACCCATATTAATAAGCATATCATCGATGTTGGCACATGTGCCTCTCTTCCTCTACATGTTATATTCCCAAAATACCTGCACCTCTTCCACCCTTCCACCCACGCAGCCAGCCAGCGATAAAAAACCTTCCGTGTGGGCGGGAGGAGGAGAAACAGCTTCCAGATCAGTTGGTGTGGTTTGGGGAGGGTGAGTATACGTGAGTCAGGAGAGTGAGGCAGTGTGCCAACCGGCTGCTTTGAGAGAACTGTCATAAACATCCCACTCCTCGCCATCTGGACAAACAGCCACGATGATACACCGATCTAAACATTATAGAGGGCGATCAGAGACTGGCCTTTAAAAAATGTTCAGGGTCACAGAAATGTTGAGATGAATAAACTGTGTTGCGGTACAGAAAAAAGGCTGTGTGTGATAGAAAGAGTGTGAGTGTGTTTTTACCTTCAACAATGCTTGCCATTCTCTCTCTCTGTCTCTCTCTCTCTCTCTCACACACACACACACACAAACACTCTCTCTCTCTCTCTCTCTCTCTTTCTCTCTCTCTCTCTCTCCTCTCTCTCTCTCTCTCTGTCTCTTGCTCTCTCTCTCTCTCTCTCTCTCTGTCTCTCTCTCTCTCTCTCTCTCTCTCTCTGTCTCTTGCTCTCTCTCTCTCTCTCTCTCTTTGTCTCTCTCTCTCTCTCTCTCTCTCTCTCTCTCTCTCTCTCTCTGTCTCTTGCTCTCTCTCTCTCTCTCTCTCTCTGTCTCTCTCTCTCTCTCTCTCTCTGTCTCTTGCTCTCTCTCTCTCTCTCTCTCTCTCTGTCTCTCTCTCTCTCTCTCTCTCTCTGTCTCTCTCCTCTCTCTCTCTCTCTCTCTCTGTCTCTTGCTCTCTCTCTCTCTCTCTCTCTCTCTGTCTCTCTCTCTCTCTCTCTCTCTCTCTCTCTGTCTCTTGCTCTCTCTCTCTCTCTCTCTCTCTGTCTCTCTCTCTCTCTCTCTCTCTGTCTCTTGCTCTCTCTCTCTCTCTCTCTCTCTCTGTCTCTCTCTCTCTCTCTCTCTCTCTCTCTCTGTCTCTCTCTCTCTCTCTCTCTCTGTCTCTCTCTCTCTCTCTCTCTCTCTCTCTCTGTCTCTTGCTCTCTCTCTCTCTCTCTCTTTGTCTCTCTCTCTCTCTCTCTCTCTCTTTGTCTCTCTCTCTCTCTCTCTGTCTCTTGCTCTCTCTCTCTCTCTGGGCATTCTGGGAGTTTGCACGTGCAAGAATGGTGGGGGGGTGAAGACTGAGTGGAGTTTTTTTACCTAATCTTTTTTTCTGTATGCTTTTTCCAAATTTATCCTGTTTCTTTCTGCATGGTCTGGTAAGTGTCTATTGTTTATTTATTGTTGTTGTTATGGCGAGTTTTGTGTGAAGGGATGGCGTCTCAGGCCGAGGCGCTGTCCTTACGCAATGGCTTCAGGTGTGTACCTGCTGGTGCCAGCTACTAAAAGAGATGCTTCCAGAGGTCATAGATCCTCTTTTTAATATTATTAATTCATCCTTGTCATTAGGATATGTACCAAAAACCTTTAAGTTGGCTATTATTAAGTCAAGTCAAGTCACCTTTATTTATATAGCGCTTTTTACAATCTGATTGTTTCACAGTGTTAACAGGAAAATAATGCAACAGAATTTGATTCAGCTGTACAGCCGTTCTGGAGAAAACGTTGATGTTATCCAGCTCATTTCAATTATCATATAGTGACCATGCGCGCAGATCAGTAATTTAGTTGAAAATGTATTTGAATGTTTAGTTTAAAATTTTAGTGTCCCCAACTGAGCAAGCCAAGCCAAAGTCGACAGTGGCAAGGAACCAAAACGCCATCAGGTGGCATAATGGAGAAAAATAAACCTTGGGAGAAACCAGGCTCAGTCGGGGTGCCAGTTCTCTTCTGGCCATCATGCCGTGTCGGTGAGGCAATTATTAGATAAGAATATTCGAAAGATCGGAGTCTTCACGGCGGAGACAGGTTTATTGAGGATGTCGTTTCGGTGAGGCAATTATTAGATAGGAATATTCGAAAGATCGGAGTCATCACGCTAGAGACGGGTTTATTGAGGATGTCGTGTCAATGAGGCAATTATTAGATAGGAATTTTCTTATGATGTAACGAGTACATCAGGTGTTTTTGGAAGTGTTCCCGGTTCTGGCTGACCTAGTTAATGCAGCCTAAAACAATCTTTTAACTGATTTGAATAATAGAAATTAAAAATGTTTTATGTGTATGCCATAGTAAAGAGATGTGTTTTTAGTCTAGATTTAAACTGACAGAGTGTGTCTGCTTCCCGAACAATGCTAGAAAGACTGTTCCAGAGTTTAGGTGCTAAATAGGAAAAGTATCGACCACCTGCAGTTGATTTTGATATTCTAGGTATTATCAACTGGCCAGAATTTTGAGACCGTAATAGACGTGATGGAGTATAATGCGTTAAGAGCTCACTCAAGTACTGGGGAGCTAAACCATTTAGTGCTTTGTAAGTAATCAGCAAGATTTTAAAATGTATATGATGTTTAATAGGGAGCCAATGGAGTGTTGCCAGAACCGGGCTAATATGGTCATATTTCCTGGTTCTAGTAAGAACTCTAGCTGCTGCGTTTTGGACCAGCTGCAGTTTATTTATTAAGCGAGAAGGGCAACCACCCAGTAGAGCATTACAATAATCTAGCCTTGAGGTCATGAACGCATGAACTAACTGTTCAGCATTTTGCATTAAAAGCATGTGCCGTAATTTAGATATATTTTTAAGATGGTAGAATGCAGTTTTACAGATGCTAGAAACATGGCTTTCAAATGAGAGATTGGTATCAAAGAGCACACCCAGGTTCCTAACTGACGACGAGGACTTGACAGAGCAGCCATCGAGTGTTAGACAGTATTCTAGGTTACTACTTGTGGAGTTTTTTTGTCCAATGATTAAAAATTCAGTTTTTTCTGAATTAAGTTGCAGGAAATTACTAGTCATCCAATTTTTTATATCAGCTATGCATTCTGTTAATCTTGTGAATTGGTAAGTTTCGTCAGGGCGTGAAGAAATATAGAGCTGAGTATCGTCAGCATAACAATGAAAACTAACGCCATGCTTCCTAATAATATCTCCCAGTGGTAGCATGTACAGGGTGAAAAGCAACGGTCCTAGCACTGAGCCCTGTGGTACTCCATACTGAACTTGTGATCGGTGTGACATCTCTTCATTTACTGCTACAAACTGATAACGGTCAGATAAGTATGATTTAAACCATGCCAATGAAATTCCACTAATGCCAACATAATTTTCGAGTCTATTCAAAAGAATGTTGTGGTCGATGGCACCCCGACTGAGCCTGGTTTCTCCCAAGGTTTTTGGTTCCTTGCCACCGTCGCCTTTGGCTTTTGGCTTGCTCAGTTGGGGACACCAAATTTTCAACTATATTACTGATCTGCCCGCATTGACACTATATGATAATTGAAATGAGCTGGATGACATCACCGTTTTCTCCAGAGCGGCTGTACAGCCGAATCAAATTCTGTTGCATTATTTTCCTGCTTAACACTGTGAAGCTGCTTTGAAACAATCGGCATTGTAAAAAGCGCTATATAAATAAAGGTGACTTGACTTGGTGGGATAATGGTGGAGGATGTGCTTGTTGCGACTGGGGAGGAGGTAGCCCATGAAAATATCTCCTCGGCCTCTCGCATGAATAAAGCTGTTGTGGTTTTTTTGAAAACGCAGCATCTTGTAAATCAAATAACTGAAAATGGCCTGATTGTAAATGACGATTTAGTGCAAGTTACTCCACTCTACGCGGCTTCTTCTAAAATTACGATCTCAAATGTGCCGCTGTTCATAACCGATGAAACGTTGGAGCGTGAGTTAATACGTTTTGGAAAAATTGCTAGTCCTTTCAAAGCGGTTTCTCTAGGGTGCAAACATCCGGCTCTAAAGCATGTGATGTCTTTTGGGAGACAAGTTTACATGTTTTTGGGTTCTCCGGAGCGAACATTGGATATTTCCTTTTGTGTAAAACATGAAGGAAAAACTTATATGGTTTACGCAACAGCCGGGATTATGAAGTGTTTTGAATGCGGCATGTCGGGCATAAATGGCATACCTGCCCGCATAAAGAACGTGCAGTAGGATCAGAGATCGGTCTTACATCTGAACCTGTGTCTACCCAAGGAGGCTGAGATGAGCTTGAAGGTCCTCCTGAGGTAAGCGTTTCAGAAGTTAGTGTATCTAACCCTGAAAATACTCAAACTAATAGTGAAGTGGAAACAACAGTGACTGATTCTAATCTTAGTAATATTGTGATCGTTAATATGAACGGAGAAAGTGCTGAAATACTGAATGTGGAAAACGTTAATGTCTACGGAATGGATTCGGAACCAAGCATGAGTGGTATTCAGTCCAGCGTTTGTAGTGCAGAGTGTGAGGTGGAGAATGAGCAGTCAGTGCAGATGTCAGAAGAGACTGCATCTATACATGATAGTGAAAAGAAAAGGTTTTGATTAAAAAAACATGTAACGGAAATCAGAAAGTTTAGAAAAGCAGAAAAAAAGAAGGCTGTCACGCATCACATGGTGTCTGTTTTTACAATGCTTTTTCTATCTATTTTTCTCTTTTCCCTCCTAAACCTACATATGGAAGCTCTAAGAGTAGGTTCTCTTAATATAAATGGAGGGAGGGAAATGCACAAGCGTGCACTAGTATCTGAAATAATAGAGCAGAAAAAATTACATGTTATTTTTCTGCAAGAGACACATAGTGATGTTGGTAATGAAATTGAATGGGGATTGTGGTGGAAAGGGCAGTATAAATTAAGCCATAAAGCAAATTTGAGTGCAGGAGTGGCAATTTTCTTTTCACCAGATTTAAAAGTCACTATTTTGAGTACAGAAGAACCCATAAATGGTCGTCTTCTTGTGGTTAAAGCTAAAATTGATGGGGAAATTTACTATTTCATCAATGTGTATGTACAAAATGTAGGGTCTGAAAGACTAATGTTTTTTGGTGTGTTAAGTACTGTGTTTAAAAAATGTTTTAATGATGGAAACGTCATAGTGGGGGGGGGGATTGAAATTGTACAGAGAATTTTTCTGTTGATCGAAATACTGAAGAACCACACATTCAGTCTTCATCTTGTTTATCAAGGTTAATAAGGGCAGCTGATCTTTTGGATATATGGAGGGTAAAATACCTGGACGTGAGACAATATACATGGGTTAAGGTGAACAATAATAGAGTTACTGCTGCTCGCTTTTTTATGTATCCGAACAGTTGAGCAGTCAAATTGCTGATAGTTCTATCATCCCAATGGGTTTTACAGACCACAACTTGGTTTTAGTTGTAATAAGTAAGTCTCAGTGTTCAAATAAATCCTCCTTTTGGCATTTTAATGTTAGACTGCTTCAAGATAAAGAATTTTGTCGTTATTTTGAAATTTTTTGGCAACAGTGGAAAATAAAAAAAAGCAGTTGAAAATATAAGATGGTAGGATATAGGAAAAGTCAATATAAAAATGTTCTGTCTGCAATACACTGCCAATAATACTAAAGTGTTAAGAGAAACGATTGAGTCTGTTGAAAGATGAGATGAGATATCATCTATAGAAGCAGAACTAATTAATAGATATGATCCTATGTTAAGTAGCAAGCTACAGAAAAAAATATTTTCTTTCTTATTTAAATGAGAGAGTAAAGGGTGCCTTAATAAGGTCTCGTTTTATTTCTGTGGCAGATATGGATGCTCCAAGTGCATTTTTTTTTAATTTGGAACGTAAAATGGCAAAGAATACACAGATGGTCTCCTTACGTCTTCCTGATGGGAAGATGACGCATGATTCCAGAGAGATGCGTCATTATGCAGTGGATTTTTATTCAAACCTTTATACTGCTGAACATTGTGATATAAACTGTTCTGCATAACTCTTTCAAGGATTACCTCAAATAGACTTTGACTGAAAGACTTTGGATATAGATATATTCTATCAAGAACTAACTGCTGCCTTGGATCAACTGAATTCAGGAAAATCTCCAGGCGTCGATGGTTTGCCACCTGAATTTTATAAACATTTTTGGCATTGCATTGGGCAGGACCTTTGTGAAGTTTTTAGTGTGTGCAACAAAGATGGCATGCTGCCTGTGTCCTGTCAACGTGCGGTTTTGTCATTGTTGCCTAAAAAGGGGGATTTGTCTTTTTTGAAGAACTAGAGACCAGTTGCTCTATTGACTACCGAATATAAAATTCTGTCTAAATGCCTTGCAAATAGGCTTAAAAAGTACCTTGAGTTAATAGTACATAGGGATCAAACATACTGTGTTCCAGAAAGGACAATATCGGATCATTTGTTTCTTGTTTTGGATATTTGCAGAGTTTTTAAAACAAAAATTGGTTTAATCTCCCTGGATCAAGAAAAAGCGTTTGATCGTGTCGATCACAACTATCTCTTTAATGTTTTGGATGCCTTTGGCTTTGGGGAAGGTTTTTTAAAATGGGTGATACTGTTGTATGCAGGTGCCTCTTGTATTGTTAAGGTGGGAGGTGGATTAAGTCGTCCAATTTCTGTAACAAGGGGCATAAGACAAGGCTGCCCGTTATCAGCGCAACTGTACAGCATAGAAATTGAACCTTTACTCTGTAAATTACGTGAAAAAATGTCTGGTTTTATTTCACCTGGTATTTATAAGAACTCAAGAACAGTTTTAAGTGCTTATACAGATGATATTACTTTATTTGTTAACAATACACAAGATGTCAAGTTTTTGTCTGATGCACTTTATGTTTATGAGAAGGCTTCAACAGCCAAGATGAACTGGGACAAAAGTGAAGCTCTCTGGGTAGGTCAAGATTTCTCAGAGAACCTTCCACAATTGCCTGGAAACCTAAAATGGAAACTTGAAGGGATTAAGATATTAGGCATTTATTTTGGATCTAATGATTTTAAAAAATTAAATTGGGAGGGTATAGAGGAGAAAGTATGCAACCGATTGTCTAGGTGGAAATGGTTGCTACCCCAGTTGACCTACAGGGGAAGCGTTCTAATGGCCAACAATTTGGTGGCATCCACTTTGTAGCAAAAATTTAATGTGCTGTGTCCACCGGCAGGTCTAATTCAAATGATTCAAAGACACTTAGTGACTTTTTTCTGGCCTGGATACCACTGGGTTCGATCTGCTGTACTGTATCTTCCTATACAAGAAGGGGGTCAAGGTCTGGTGGACATTAAGGCAAGAATAATGACTTTTCGCTTACGAACAGCTCAAAGATTTTTATACAACAGCAATCTTGCTTGGACGGACATGGCAATGGCCCTTTTGCAGAGGATAGGCGGAATGGGACTCGATAGACATTTATTTCTTATGCATCTACAAGAGTCCGAGTTGGTAGACTTTACCCCCTATTACAAATCTATGCTTGCGGCTTGGAAAGTCATTACAGTGTCAAGATCACCTGTTTTATCAGCTGGGCCTTGGTTGTTGGAAGAACGATCATTGTTTGTTGAGTTTCAAAACCCCAGTTTTGGACTTTTTCGAGTCAACTGGGAAGAAGGCATTGTACTTGACATGCGTAAAAGTGTCAAATGCCAGTTTTTTGACTGGTGTTACTTCAACAAAATGGATGGACTACAGGGAACCTTCAGTGGAGAATAGTACATGGAGCAGTAGCTACGAACAGATATGTGGTGCATCTTAATCCAAGCGTTGGGGTCGGCTGTCCGTTTTGTTCAGAGGTAGAATCATTGTTTCATTTATTTGTGCAGTGTTCACGTTTAAGGGATCTTTTTTCCTTTTAAGTGATTGGTTTTTATCTTTGGGCGAGGACTTTTCCTTCAAATTGTTTATTTATGGTCCTAGGTATTCCGTTCAAAAGAAAACGACTTTGGTTTTAATTAATTTTTTTTAATCTTTTTATGCAAAACTAGCCATCTGGAAAACAAGAAAAATCAAACTGTTAGGGCAGGATGTAATAAGTGTAGTTCCTATGTTTTTGGGGCTTGTGGCAGCTAGACTAAAAGTAGAGTTTGCTTACTACAAGTTGGTGGACTGTGTACCAAAATTCGTTGAAAACTGGGGTGCTAATGAGGTATTGTGTACTGTTTTTGAGAACAATGATTTGGGGTTAACTCTTTGAATATATGCATATAAAAAAAATAAAAAATAAAAAATAAAAATTGATGAAGAGTGAATAATTGTGTAAATCAAGAGCAAATTGTTATAATAAAGGTATATTTAAAATTCAAATTTTCTCTCTCTCTCTCTCGGTGCATGCTGTGAAGTTTGGGGTGTGCGTGAGGTGAGGGTTCACAGGGAGCACGTGCTTTTTTCTGTTAGTAAATCTGTTGCTTCATATTCTTATTTTTATTTCAATTGCTTTATTGAAACTTTTTGCGGCATTTTTTGTCTCACCCTGCGGCCGTGGAGGTGGCGGCATCACCTGTGTCGCTCCGTCACGGCATCAGGTGTGTACCTGCACAAGGCGTGACGGTGGAAGATGTGTTACTGGCGGTTGGAGAACAAGTTGGCTATGAAAGCATTTCTTCGGCCTCAAGGATGAATAAGGCAGTAGTGGTGTTTGTAAAGGAGGAGGAACTGGCTAACCGGTTGATATGCGATGGAATTGTGGTAGGTGGAAATTTTGTTATTGTTTCACCGCTGGTTACCCCAACGACCCGTATAACCGTGTCTAATGTCCCACCTTTCATTCATAATGATGAGATTGAAAGAGCGTTGGCGAGATATGGAAAGTCTGCAAGTGGAATTAGAACTATTCCACTGAGATGCAGAAATGCAGCTTTGAAGCACGTAATGTCATTCAGGAGGCAAGTGTTTATGTTCTTGAATCAGCCAGAGCTGGATGTATCGTTTAGAGTTGGCCACGAAGGAAAGACGTATGTGGTTTACGCTAATACTGGTAGCATGAAGTGCTTTGAGTGTGGAGATATAGGCCATAAGAGGATGGTGTGCCCACATAAGGCCCAAGACAGGGAGGAGGAGGCAAATGAACATAGTGCTGCTGAGGAAGTTCAGGATAATAATCAGGATGTCAAGGATAATAACGATGAAATTAATTCTGAGGAAGTATTAACTCAGACTACAGAGGAAAGGAACGCTGATAACGTTGAATTGATTGACAGTGTCATTAATGATCAGAAAGATGATGTTGATGAAAATGAGATTTCTAGTGGACAAAATGATGTAGGCCTATCTGAAATTGGGGAAGGTAGTGTAAGGACTGATGATGTTAATAAAGGAAAAGAAATGGCTCAAACTGATGATTCTGAGGTATCTAGATGTGTTGAATTGTGTTCTGACTCTGAGATGGGAGATGAGGATACATTCTCTGAAATTTCAGATTTAGGTTCACAAAGCATGGAGGACAAGTACACACTGCAAGAAATAAATACCTTTTTAGATGTAACTTGGAAAGACTGTGGAAGTAAAAGATTTTTTCCCAGATACAGACAAATTTATAGTGTCGGTGACTTGGTTTTGAGGCTCTTAGCAAGCAGAAAAGATTTCGGTTGAAGAAGATTTTAACGAAGTTAAGGAAGAGTAAAGCAAATGCTTCATTAAAATGAATGAACTACACAGGGTGTCGGTTACTCTTTGTCTTTTCACTCTATTTCTGTCCTCTTTATATCTTTTTCTCTTTATGGAGTTTTTGAGAGCAGGCTCCTTAAATATAAATGGGGTAGGGATAGAAATAAGTTGGCAATGCTGTCAGAATTATTTAAAATTAAGAAGGTGGATATTGTTTTTTTTACAAGAGACACATTCTAGTATAGATAATGAGTCGGAATGGGATAGATGGTGGGAAGGAAAATGTGTGCTGAGACAAATTTTAGTTTTAGTTATTATTTTCAAAAAATATAAATGCAAATATTTTAGTTGTAGAAGTTGCGAAGGGAAGAGTATTATTGGTGCATGTTGATTTTGAAGGAACTGGGTTTGTACTTGTAAATGTTTATGCACCCAATAGTGGGCCTGAGCGGGTGGAGGTTTTTATGAAACTAAAAAATGCTGTTCAAAAATTTGGAGATGATGTGTGTGTTATCATTGGAGGTGACCGGAATTGCACTGTTGATTTTATAATTGATCGGAATGGGGAAGAACCTCATAATGAGTCAAGTGTGGTGTTGTCAAAAATTATAAAAGAGCTTGATTTGATTGACATTTGGAGAAAGAGAAATATAGGAATTAAACAATAAACATGGCTTAAAGTATCTGAAAATAGGATTAGTGGTGCAAGACTAGATAGATTTTATATTGATAAAACATGCAATAATAAGGTGATGAATGCTGTTATTTCACCTTGTGGGTTTTCAGATCACCATTTGGTTTTATTTGATTTAAATATGAAGAAAACCATGAAGTCAAATTATTTTTGGCATTTTAATGTTAAATTATTACAAGATGCTTTTTTTTTTTTTTAGATAGTTTTAAATTATTCTGGAATAAACGGAAACCGCGGAAGGATTCTTTTGAAAACATTTGTCAGTGGTAGGATGTTGGCAAAGCAAATATAAGAATATTTTGACTACAATTCACATACTACATCAAGGATAAATTTTGCACTAAAAGCTTAGAAAAAAACATTCAAAGACTGGAAAGTATTTTTTTGAACAATAATGGAACTGGACAGAATGAGCTTTTGAGTAAGAAAAAGAACGAACTTGGCTCGTTATTACAGGAGCAAGTGAAGGGAGCACTGGTACGGGCGAGAATCTGTTCTATTAAAGAAATGGACGCTCTGACATCTTTCCCAGGCCTTGCCACTCCCTTCCTCCCCTCCCTTCGCCAGGGGGCAGCAGGGTGCGGCTCGAGGACGCCACCAGGCCTCCTCACCCACACTCTGCCCCACCCTGGAATATTCAGACAACACTCCGGGTCGCCTCTGGGCCTCCCGAGTCGGGTCCCTGTGTTCCACCTCGCTGCCCCACCCCGGGTACGTCCGTGGTGCCGTTGGTCCCGCTTGTTCGGTCTCTGGGGGCCTGGCTAGCGCTCCCCAGGCCGTCTCGCTGGCTCATCCGTACCATCAGACTCGGCTACGCGATTCAGTTCGCCAGCCGGCCTCCCAAGTACAAGGGCATCCTCTTCACTTCCGTGCGAAGCAGCGATGCTCATGTCTTGCGGTCAGAGATCAATGTCCTACTGGCGAAGGACGCAGTCGAGCCCCTGAGGTTGGGGTTCTACAGCCCCTACTTCATTGTACCCAAGAAAGGTGGTGGGTTACAGCCAATCTTGGACCTGCGTGTCCTGAATTGGGCCCTGCACAAGCTCCCGTTCAAGATGCCAACGCAGAAACGCATTTTTGAATGCATCCGTCCCCGAGATTGGTTTGCAGCGATTGACCTGAAGGACGCGTATTTTCATGTCTCAGTTCTCCTTCGACACAGACCGTTCCTACACTTTGCGTTCGAGCTGGATTCGGTCAACCAGACTGCACGCCTCACAGAGGAGCGAGTCCGGTCAGTGTTGAACTGCTTGAATACGTTCAATGGCAGGACAGTGGTCCCACTGACTCGATGTTGCAACAGAAACTACTGACTCTCTCTTTTCCAGCACTTTAGACACAGTTGCTCCCCGGCGCTTAAAGAAGATTAAAGAAAATAGTCCAACGCCGTGGTACAACGAGCACACCCGGGCCCTTAAAACAGCACTCAGAAAAATGGAGCGCAGCTGGAAGAAAACAAAACTAGAAGTTTTTCGCATTTCGTGGAAAGAGAGCATGATTGCATACAGAAAGGCCCTAAAAACTGCTAGATCTGCTTATTTCTTGACTCTCTTAGAAGAAAACAAACACAACCCTAGGTATTTATTCGATACAGTGGCTAAATTAACCAAAGATAAAGCTTCACCTTCTGATGTTTGTAAACAGCACAGCAGTAATGACTTTATGAACTTCTTTACTTATAAGATTGATAATATTAGGAAAAAATTATAACCATGCAGCCGTCTACTACAGTATCACATCAGACAGTGCATTGTAGTGTCACTGAGGAAAAATTACATTCATTCACTGCTGTAGGAGAAGATGAATTGGCTAAACTCGTTAAATCATCAAAATCAACAACATGTATGCTCGACCCCATACCGACTAAACTACTAAAAGAGATGCTTCCAGAGGTCATAGATCCTCTCCTTAATATCATTAATTCATCCTTGACATTAGGATATGTACCGAAAACTTTTAAGTTGGCTATTATTAACCCACTTATTAAAAAACCGCAACTTGATCCTACAAAATTAGTCAATTACAGGCCAATCTCAAATCTACCCTTTCTGTCAAAAATACTAGAAAAGGCAGTGTCCTCACAATTATGCTCCTTTTCAGAAAGAAATGGTATCTGTGAGGATTTCCAATCAGGATTTAGACCGTATCATAGTACTGAGACTGCTCTCATTAGAGTTACAAATGATTTACTCTTATCATCCGATCGTGGTTGTATCTCTCTGTTAGTGTTACTCGATCTTAGCGCTGCATTCGATACTATCGACCACAACATTCTTTTGAATAGACTCAAATTATGTTGGCATTAGTGGAATTTCATTGGCATGGTTTAAATCATACTTATCTGACCGTTATCAGTTTGTAGCAGTAAATGAAGAGATGTCACACCGAACACAAGTTCAGTATGGAGTACCGCAGGGCTCAGTGCTAGGACCGTTGCTTTTCACCCTGTACATGCTACCACTGGGAGATATTATTAGGAAGCATGGCGTTAATTTTCATTGTTATGCTGACGATACTCAGCTCTATATTTCTTCACGCCCTAATGAAACTTACCAATTCACAAGATTAACAGAATGCATAGCTGATATAAAAAATTGGATGACTAGTAATTTAGAAAAAATTCAGACTTAATTCAGAAAAAACTGAATTTTTAATCATTGGACAAAAAAACTCCACAAGTAGCAACCTAGAATACTGTCTAACACTCGATGGCTGCTCTGTCAAGTCCTCGTCGTCAGTTAGGAACCTGGGTGTGCTCTTTGATACCAATCTCTCATTTGAAAGCCACGTTTCTAGCATCTGTAAAACTGCATTCTACCATCTTAAAAATATATCTAAATTACGGCACATGCTTTCAATGCAAAATGCTGAACAGTTAGTTCATGCGTTCATGACCTCAAGGCTAGATTATTGTACTGCTCTACTGGGTGGTTGCCCTGCTCGCTTAATAAATAAACTGCAGCTTGTCCAAAACGCAGCAGCTAGAGTTCTTACTAGAACCAGGAAGTATGACCATATTAGCCCGGTTCTGGCAACACTGCATTGGCTCCCTATTAAACATCGTATACATTTTAAAATCTTGCTGATTACTTACAAAGCACTAAATGGTTTAGCTCCCCAGTACTTGAGCGAGCTCTTAACGCATTATACTCCATCACGTCTATTGCGGTCTCAAAATTCTGGCCAGTTGATAATACCTAGAATATCAAAATCAACTGCAGGCGGTCGATCCTTTTCCTATTTAGCACCTAAACTCTGGAACAGTCTTCCTAGCATCGTTCGGGAAGCAGACACACTCTGTCAGTTTAAATCTAGACTAAAAACACATCTCTTTACTATGGCATACACATAAAACATTTTTAATTTCTATTATTCAAATCAGTTAAATGATTGTTTTAGGCTGCATTAACTAGGTCAGCCGGAACCGGGAACACTTCCCATAACACCTGATGTACTCGTTACATCATAAGAAGAATGGCATCTACGCTAATGTTAGTCTCTCTGTTTATCCCGAGGTTTACTGCAGTCGGCCGGATCCGGGCCGTATCCAGACCAGATGGTGGACCTTAGCCTGGACATGACGACCATATCCCTGAAGTGTCTGTAGAGACAATTGAAACTCCCCCCTGTAAATGCCGCATCGACACGACATCCTCATTAAACCCGTCCCCAGCGTGACGACTCCAATCTTTCGAATAATCCTACGAATATCTATTGATCTAATATGACTTCTGACCTGTAATGTTGCCAGAATCATAATCATACACTATTTGTTCGTCGGCCAGAGGAGAACTGGCACCCCGACTGAGCCTGGTTTCTCCCAAGGTTTTTTTCTCCATTCTGGCCCTGAAGGAGTTTTGGTTCCTTGCCACCGTCGCCTTTGGCTTTTGGCTTGCTCAGTTGGGGACACTTAAATTTCAACTATATTACTGATCTGCCCACATTGACACTATATGATAATTGAAATGAGCTGGATGACATCACCGTTTTCACCAGAGCGGCTGTACAGCCGAATCAAATTCCGTTGCATTATTTTCCTGTTACCACTGTGAAGCTGCTTTGAAACAATTGGCATTGTAAAAAGCGCTATATAAATAAAGGTGATTTGATTTGACTGAAATTTTTTCAGAGGCTCCTGGGGCATATGGCATCTGCAGCCACGGTAACACCGCTCGGATTGCTTCATATGAGACCGCTTCAGCACTGGCTTCATGGCCGAGTCCCGAGATGGGCATGGCAGAGCGGCAAGTACTGGGTCCCAGTTACTCCTTACTGTCGGCAAACTTTCAGCCCGTGGTCGGACCCTTCATTTCTACGGGCGGGAGTGCCCTTAGAACAGGTGTCCAGGCATGCTGTGGTCTTCACGGATGCCTCATCCACCGGCTGGGGGGCCACGTACAACAGGCATGCAGTTTCGGGTCTGTGGACGGGGCCCCAACTGCATTGGCACATCAACTGTCTAGAGTTATTAGCAGTACGTCTTGCGCTGGGCCGCCTCAAAAAGCCGCTACAGGGCAAGCACGTACTGGTCCGTACGGACAGCACTGCGGCCGTTGCGTATATCAACCGTCAGGGTGGTCTACGTTCCCTCGCCCGCCATCTCCTCCTGTGGAGTCAGAAGCATCTGCGGTCGCTTCGGGCCATTCACATCCCTGGTGCACTCAATCGGACAGCCGACGAGCTCTCACGACAGCCGACACCTCTGGAAGAGTGGCGACTCCACCCCCAGGCGGTCCAGCTGATATGGGACCTTTTCGGAGCAGCACAGGTAGACCTGTTTGCCTCTCCGGACTCGATCCATTGCCAGTTGTATTATTCCCTGAACGTGGGCACCCTTGGCACGGATGCACTGGCACACAGCTGGCCCCGGGACCTACGCAAGTATGCATTTCCCCCAGTGAGCCTTCTTGCATAGACTCTGTGCAAAGTTAGGGAGGACGAGGAGCAGGTCTTGTTAGTTGCGCCCTACTGGCCCAACCGGACCTGGTTCCCCGAACTAACACTCCTCGTGACAGCCCCTCCCTGGCCCATTCCTCTGAGGAAGGACCTGCTTTCTCAGGGACAGGGCACTCTATGGCACCCACGTCCAGACCCCTGGACGGGACGCGGAGGTTCTAGGTGGCCTGCCACAAGCTGTGGTAGACACCATCTCTTCTGCTAGAGCCCCCTCTACGAGGCGCCTCTATGCGTTGAAGTGGAACCTGTTCTCCCTCCACCCTCAAAGTGTACGTCGCAGCAATAGTGGCGTATCACGACGCAGTTGAAGGTAAGTCCTTAGGGAAGCACGACCTAATCGTCAGGTTCCTCAGAGGTGCGAGGAGGCTAAATCCTCCTCGTCCAAACTCGGTACCCTCTTGGGACTCAGCTCTGGTGCTCAGAGCACTTCAGAGCCCTCCCTTTGAGCCTTTGCAGTCCATAGAGCTAAAAATCCTGTCCATGAAGACAGTACTCTTGACTGCATTGGCCTCTATCAAGAGGGTAGGGGACCTGCATGCACTTTCGGTCAGCAAATCGTGCCTAGAATTCGGGCCGGCTAACTCTCACGTCATCCTGAGACCCCGGCCTGGATACGTGCCCAAGGTTCCCACCACTCCCTTCCGGGACCAGGTGGTGAACCTGCAAGCGCTGCCTTCGGAGGAGGCAGACCCTGGAAGGGCCAGCATCTCTGGCGTGTTGGTAGGATCCCCAATTCGTCGGTCAGTTCCGACGTACGTCGAACGTGACCGACTGAAAGGGAACGTCTCGGTTACGTATGTAACCCTCGTCCCCTGAAGGAGGGAACGGAGACGTACGTCCCGTCGCCAGGTGCTGTGCTTCCGCTGAAGGACCGAGTCACTAGTTTGGCTCCTCAGCAGAAAAGCAAAGATGCGGTGCTTCCACTTCCTTATTTATACCCGCGCTGCGGGGCGGAGCGTGGAATGCATGAACCGCATTCCAATGTTCATTGGCTCGTTTTTAAACACTCGAAGTAGATTGGTCTCTGAAAATGATCCCCAATTCGTCGGTCAGTTCCGACGTACGTCTCCGTTCCCTCCTTCAGGGAACGAGGGTTACATACGTAACCGAGACGTTTTTTAATCCAATGACTCAAACAAGACTTTTGTTTTCTGTAAGTGTGAGTGCATGCTTACAGAGACATGGAATTGTAAAGCTGGGACACCTCTTGAATAGAGATGGATGGAAATCGGTGGAGGTCCTTAAAGAAATGACAGGCTTAAGATCTTCACGTCTGACAGAGAAGTTGGTGAATGAGATTTTTAATGCCTTACCAAGCAGTTACAGAAAGTGCATTGGGCGAGGACTTTTGTCGGACATGAGAAATGAACAGGAATTCCCAGGAATTAAAATCTCTCCTCTTATAAAGGCGGAACATGAAGATGAAGATGTGGGGTCAATTCTATCTTTTGAAACCCCGCAGCTTGAATTTTTTAAGTCTGCATCAAAGAAAGCGATATATTACTCTGCAGTCAAAGTTTTACATCAGGATTCTCTTAAAGGACAAAAAGCCTCAAGGTGGCCAGGTTTGTTGAAGCCAGATTTCCTCGTGAGGAACAGGTGGAAAGCCCTGTATAAGCCTCTAATAGAGAAGCGTACTGCTGATCTATAGTGGAGGATTATTCACGGGGCGATAGCTACGGACAGACATGTGGCGCACCTGAATCCAGCAGTGGATGAAAAGTGCAGGTTTTGTGGGATGGTAGAGAATTTGGAGCATTTGTTTTTAAGATGTGAAAGGTTGAAAGGTCTTTTTAATCTTCTTGATAGATGGTTTCAAGCATTTGATGAGGAATTCTCAGAAGCAGTGAGGTATAGATTCTTAATCAGAAGGAAAACATGTTTGTTAAACTACTTGATAGGAACTGCAAAGTTAGCAACGTGGAAGACAAGAAAAAATGAAGGGTTGAAACTTCTTAGTACTGATGCTGAATTAATGTTCAAGAATTTGGTAGCTGAAAGGTTAAATATAGAATTTATATATTATAATCTTATAAAAAATGAGGGGTGTTTTGATCATATTTGGTGTTTTAACAATGTTTTGTGTGCAGTTGATGAGGGTCAGTTGGTTCTGAATTTTTAATTTAATTTATTTTGATTGAGTATTTGATGATGTTGTGAATTGTTTTATTTTGTAAATAAAGTATTGTTAAACCTCTCTCCCTCTCCCTGTCCCTGTCTCTGTCTCAGTGCATGCTGGGAAGTGGTAGTGTGGGAGGGTGATCACGGTGAGAGGGAAAATTGAAAGTTTTTTCTTAAACTCTTTTGGGAGTCTTTTTTTTGTGGGTTTTAATGTATTTATTTTCGCAAAATTAATTTGAGTTTGATTAGATTTATTTTCAATTCTTTGTTCGTATATAGTAGTATTGCAGTGGCGGAGACGGAGATGGCGTCGCACGTGAGTGTGCAGGCGTCGTCTCTGTCGCTCCGTCACGGCATCAGGTGTGTCACGAATGCTGGGGAGTCTGTGGAAGACGTGTTGTTGGAGGTGGCCGAACGCGTAGGACATGACAATATTGTTTCTGCGTCCCGAATGAACAAAGCGGTGGTGGTTTTTCTCAAGGATGAACAACTAGTGAATCGTTTGATTGAGAGCGGGATATCGGTAAGTGGTGCATTTGTTCATGTTCAACCGTTAGTGACTCCAACAAGCAAAGTGACGATTTCAAATGTTCCGCCGTTCATTTCTGATGCGGATATTGAGCGCGAGCGCGAGCTCTCGCGTTTCAGGAAACTCACTAGTGGAATCAGAATGGTTCCACTTGGCTGTAAAAACGCGAATTTAAAACATGTACTGTCGTTTAGGCGACAAGTATTTATGTTTTTAAACTCGCAGACTCTTAATGTGTCGTTTAGATGCATGTATGAAGGCAAGTCGTGACAGGTGTGATGCGTTGTTTTAAATGTGGTGCTGTCGGGCACGTAAGGTTATCCTGTCCTGTTAGAGCTGAGGCAGGCCCGAGTGGAATAGAAACTGAAGTGCAAGTGAATTCACATGAAGATCAAGCTGTGACTGCGATTAACACTGAGAATGTAAAGAATGATGAGGAGATTCTTGCTGATAAAGTAAGGAATGATGAGGAGATTCCTATTGAAAGTGTTAGGAAGGATAAGGAGTTTTCTACTGAGAATGAGCGAATGGTTGAAGGAGATGCTGAAGTACAGATGTCTGAAATAAATGATGTTGTGAGGATGGAAGGTCAGATAAGTAAGGATTGTGTAGTGAAGGAGTCTGGAGGCACTGAAGATCACAATAGTGTAAGGAATGAAATTTCATGTAGGCCTAAAGAAAAATTGCTAAAATTAGATGAGGATGAAATAAATGAAGCTGATGATGAGGATGGGGTTTTATCTGATTTCTCAGAGATGTCAGATATTTCACAGGTAGGTTGTGATCAGGTTTACTCTTTGGATGAGATAGATTCCTTTTTGGATGAGACTTTTGGAAAGGCTGCTGATGTGAGAAATTTTTTTTCCAGATGCAAAGAGATTTGAATTTTCAGTTCTATATTGGCAGAGGAGGGTAGGAGAAGATAAACTGAGTGCACGAAAGCGGTTTCGGTTAAAAAAGACTCTCACTAAACTTAGAAAAGGGAAAACCACAGTTAAACGTAAATCAAATTGATTTTGTGAAATGAGATACACATCAAGAGTGTCTTTACAATGCTTTCTTTTTCTCTCTCTTTTTTTTCTCTCCTTATATCTTTTTATGGATATTTTGAGAGTAGGATCTTTAAATATTAATGGAGGGAGAGATAGAAATAAGATGATTTCAGAATATATTCATCTTAAAGATATCGATGTTGTATTTTTACAGGAAACATTCAGATAGTCAAAATGAAATTGAATTGTATAGATGGTGGGAAGGTGAATGTATTCTGAGTCATGGAACAAACTTGAGCGCAGGGGTAGCGATACTTTTTTCTAAACATTTGGATCTAAAAATGTTGTCCACCATTGAATTAGAAAAAGGCAGAGTTTTAATGGCTATAGTAGAAATTAAAGAGTTAAAGTTTCTTTTTATCAATGTGTATGCTCCAAATATAGGTCAACAAAGAACTGAATTATTTGCAAAGCTAAACAGTGCGATAAGAAAATATGATGATGGGAAACTATGTGTAATAATGGGAGGAGATTGGAATTGTACCACTAATTTTGTATTGGATAGGAATGGGGAAGAACCTCATTTACAGTCTAGTAATGCTTCTTAAGATTACTCAAGATTTAGAACTGTATGATGTGTGGAGGAATAGGAATCAATTAATGAAACAATACACATGGGTTCAAATATTAGATTCTATGATGACAGGAGCAAGACTGGATAGAATATGAATGTTGGTATATCCCCTTGTGGGTTTTCTGATCATCATATAGTGACTATTGATTTCAATACCACAAGAGTATCACACCCGAAATCCTATTGCCATTTTAATGTGAAATTGTTACATAAGTCATTTTGTCAAAAATTTCAATGGTTTTGGGAGAGTTGGAAATTGAAAAAGGAAAATTTTGAAAATATAATTCAATGGTGGGAGGTAGGAAAAATCCAAATCAAGATTTTTTGTCAGCAATTTTCTTATAATAACACTGTGATTGTTAAGAGAAATATTGAAGGTTGTGTGTGTGAGTGTGTGTCTGTGTGCGTGTGACTGTGTGTGTGTGTGTGCGCGTTAGCATTTCGCTAGCCTGTTAGCTTGCCATCTCTGCACTCGGGTCTCTTGTTTTCGGAGTTCATCAAACAACTGTGGTAAGTTGGATTAATCAACAAATACGGTAAGCCATGTCTTCTTCTCCTGTCATTGTCACTTGCACTGAACAGGGCTTCACATGTGATAAATGTAAGGAGATAGTCAGGCTGACGGAGAAGATTTCAGAATTAGAGACACGCATCCAGACTTTATTTGAGAGTAGTGAGAACGTAACAGCTTTAGACACTGCTTTGGATGCGAATAGCTTAGTGAACTCTGTACATTGTTCGGTTCCGGCTGTAGAGCCCGTGCAGCAGGGCAACTGGGTGACGGTGAGACGGCAGAGTCGCGGATCAAAAAACCACTCTTCTGTTCCGATTAGAACATCAAACAGGTTCTCCCCACTCAGTGATGCACCCACTGAGAATCCTGTTGAAAGTGCCCTAGTTATTGGCGATTCTTTTACACGGAACGTGAAAATAGAGACACCAGCCACCATAGTCACATGTTTACCAGGAGCCAGAACGCCTGACATCAAAGCAAATTTAAAAGTGCTGGCTAATGCTAATCGTAAATTCTCTAAGATTATTATTCACGTCGGCACTTCGCCAGTTGGAGATCACCAAAATTAACATTAAAGAGGTGTGTAAACTTGCAAGTACGATGGCAGATGACGTATTTTGCTCTGGTCCCCTCCCCGTTAAAAGGAGTGATGAGATACTTAGCAGACTATCATCGCTCAATGGCTGGTTGTCTAAGTGGTGTCCGCAAAATAACATAGGGTTCATAGACAATTGGAAAAGCTTTTGGGGCAGACCTGACCTGTTGAAAAAAGATGGCATCCATCCTTCCTGGGATGGTGCCGCTCTTCTCTCTAGTAATTTGCCACATAGTCTTAGAGCTAAACCTTGACTAACTGGGGCCCAGGTCAGGAAGCAGACGGACTGGCTTACCCGACCGCCTGCTAGCTGTCTCATGTCACAGAAGTCAGATAAATCCCAGCACATAGAGACTCTTTCACCTAGATATTATCACATAGAGACTGTGTCTGTTCCACGAATCAGTAAATACAAAAAAACATCAAAACCATTCAGCGGTAAAAATGTAATTGATGTCCAACAAATAAACAACAGATATAATACAGATGATCAAATGATAAAGCTCGGGCTGCTGAATATTCGATCCCTTTCCTCAAAAGCGCTTATTGTTAATGATATGATTACAGATCATAACCTAGATGTGCTGTGTTTGACAGAAACCTGGCTAAAACCTGACGATTACATTACTTTAAATGAGTCCACCCCCCAAGATTATTGTTATAAACACGAGCCGCGTCTGAAAGGTAAAGGGGGAGGTGTTGCTGTAATTTATAATAATATCTTCAGTATTACTCAGAAGTCTAGTTTCAAATATAATTCCTTTGAAGTTTTGGTGCTTTATGTAACGTTATGTAGTGAAATTGATAAATCCTGTTTGACATTTGTGCTGGCTACTGTATACAGGCCACCAGGGCACCATACAGACTTTACCAGAGAATTTGCTGATTTTCTATCAGAGTTAGTACTGGCTGCAGATAAAGTCCTAATTGTTGGTGATTTTAATATCCATGTAGACAATGAAAAAGATGCATTGGGATTGGCATTTAGAGACATTCTAAACTCTATTGGAGTAAGGCAACACGTGTCAGGACCCACTCATCGCCGTAATCATACTTTAGACCTAATATTGTCACATGGAATAAATGTTGATACCATTGAAATTCTGCAGCAGAGCGATGACATCTCAGATCATTACCTAGTATCATGTACACTTAATTTAGCAAAGGCTGCAAAGCCGTCCCCTCGCTTCAAATATGGCAGGACTATCACTGCTGCCACTAAAGATTGCTTTGTAAATAATCTTCCTCGTCAGCTTCATCTCCTCAGCTTCCCAGATAGCCTAGAGGAACTCGATGTTGCAACAGAAACTATTGACTCTCTCTTTTCCAGCACTTTAGACACAGTTGCTCCCCGGCGCTTAAAGAAGATTAAAGAAAATAGTCCAACGCCGTGGTACAACGAGCACACCCGGGCCCTTAAAACAGCAGCCAGAAAAATAGAGCGCAGCTGGAAGAAAACAAAACTAGAAGTTTTTCGCATTTTGTGGAAAGAGAGTATGATTGCATACAGAAAGGCCCTAAAAACTGCTAGATCTGCTTATTTCTCGACTCTCTTAGAAGAAAACAAACACAACCCTAGGTATTTATTCGATACAGTGGCTAAATTAACCAAAGATAAAGCTTCACCTTCTGATGTTTGTAAACAGCACAGCAGTAATGACTTTATGAACTTCTTTACTTGTAAGATTGATAATATTAGGAAAAAAATTATAACCATGCAGCCGTCTACTACAGTATCACATCAGACAGTGCATTGTAGTGTCACTGGGGAAAAAATTACATTCATTCACTGCTATAGGAGAAGAATTGGCTTAAATCATCAAAATCAACATGTATGCTCGACCCTATACCGACTAAACTACTAAAAGAGATGCTTCCAGAGGTCATAGATCCTCTTCTTAATATCATTAATTCATCCTTGACATTAGGATATGTACCGAAAACTTTTAAGATGGCTATTATTAAACCACTTATTAAAAAACCGCAACGTGATCCTACAGAATTAGTAAATTACAGGCCAATCTCAAATCTACCCTTTCTGTCAAAAACACTAGAAAAGGCAGTGTCCTCACAATTATGCTCCTTTTTAGAAAGAAATGGTATCTGTGAGGATTTCCAGTAGGGATGCACCGAATATTCAGCCACCGAAAATTTTCGGCCGAAAATGGCTCAAAAGTGCATTTTCGGTTTTCGGCCGAAAGACTTTTATCACCGAAACAATACGGCCGAAATGTTGTGATGACGCAAACACCTGCACGTGCTTGTCTGAAGCAACATGTCTGCGGTGTGGACGTATTTCAGTATATCTGAGAAAGACCCACGGACAGCGATTTGCAAAACATGTAATGCCGAAATTTCAAGAGGGGGTGCATCTGCAAAGACTTTCTCCACGTCGGGTTTAATTTATCACCTGAAATCCAAACATTCCGATCGCTACGCTGAATATGAGAGGAACGCGGCACAGAAAAGGAAAACACCTCCGAGCACGCCCACTCCGTCTGTGGCGGACGTTTTTGAAAAGGCAAGGAAGTTTCCCAGTGATGGTGTCAAGGCAAAGGGCATTACACAAAAGATTGTGGAATTCATTGCCTTAGATGATCAGCCATTCTCTGTCGTAGAAGATGTGGGATTTCGTAGGCTGATTGAGCACATTGAGCTCTGTTATGTCATGCCGAGCAGACGACATTTCTCAGAGGTGTGTTTACCTGAACTGTTTAATGTTGTTGCAACTCACATCCATGAGCATATAGCTGCAGATAGTTCAGCAATCAGTTTCAAGACAGACATATGGAGCTCAGACGTCAGCATTACCAGTATGCTCAGTCTAACCGCACAATGGATCGACGCTGATTTCCAGCTGCAAAAGATTCTGCTCCATTCACAAGAGTTTCGAGGGTCACAGCAGCAGCCATTTCTGATGCATTCGCCAATATGTTCGACACCTGGCATATCGACCAATCTAAAGTGCATGTCATTGTCAGTGACAATGCAAGAAATATGACAAAAGCGATAGAAGACAGCCAGCTGAAGGGAATACGGTGCATGGTCCACACACTACATCTGGCTGTGAATGAGGGAGTGTTGTCTCAACGCAGCGTAAAAGACGTACTGGCTATAGGCAGAAGAATTGTTGGCCATTTTAAACATTCTCAGCTGGCCTATTTCCGCTTGCAGTCTATGCAAGATCAGTTTGGAACACCAATAAAATGGTTCCAGCAAGACGTGAGTACGCGGTGGAACAGCACTTTTTACATGTTGCAAAGCCTCTTTACGCAAAAGCGAGTCTTGGCTGCATATAGCACAGACCACGAGCTCCCCGCGACATTCACTTCACACCAGTGGGTCTTAATAGAGAACATTCTCTCTCTTCTTGCCCCCTTTGAGCAGCTAACTAAAGAGATCAGCTCCTCTGATGCATCTGTAGCGGACGTTATTCCTTTAATCGCAGCACTAAAGCGTCTCCTAAGCAAAGTGGTTGAGACGGACCACGGAGTGAAAACAATGAAAAGCACACTCTTAGAGTCTGTCAGCACACGTTTCACTGAGATCTATTCGGATCCTCTGCACTTCATCGCGACTGTACTTGATCCACGTTATAAAGACCATTACTTGGATGTGGAAATAAAGCAGCGCGCACGAGAAATGATCCAGGCCGCGATGGATGCCGAGAACCCGCGTGGAGACAGAGACGGAGCAGCGCCCAGCGCAGGAGAAGGAGATCAGAGCACAGAAAAAAAGACTCGTCTCTCTGCACCAGATGAGGGGCATGCACCCTCGTTGTCTGATATGTTCAGTGAAATCCTGCAAGAAAGTGCCTCAAATAATAATAATAATAATAGGTAGGCTATTCTGTTCTTAGGCTACTACATATGTGACTATCAGATTGTAGCCATATTTCTGCTAGATATTTTTTTAATTTGATAAAAATGTTTATTTATGCGCTGGCCCTATTTAAATACACTCTCTCAAATCTTTCTCAAATGTCAGGCAGATGACAAGCTCAACTGCTCAACAGCTAGATGGTTATCTGTCTGAAGTCCCCATCCCCAGAAGTGATAACCCTCTTGCCTACTGGAAAAGTAATCACGGCCGCTTTCCTGACCTGGCAAAGATGGCACGCAAGTACTTGTCTGCTCCGTGCACAAGCACTGACAGCGAGAGACTGTTCAGTGCAGCAGCTCATGTTCTCGATGAGAAGAGGAACAGACTTCACTGTGATAAAGCAGAGAAGCTACTCTTCATCAAGAAAAACCTGCCACTTTACCTCAAGAAGTAGAATGGGCTTGTCTAGTGTTTAAATATTTATTATCCACTTTGCACATCTGCAATTCTTGGTGCATTTGTTGTTGTTAAAGTTCTACAGTTAACATATGGGCTATGGCAGTCTTTGTTTTGATAGACTTATGTTGAAGGCCTACAGAGAAAATATTGTTGTATCTTTAAGCAGTTGCACTTGTTCTGAATGCACTTTCTTGTAGTAGTCCTACAGAGAAAAATTTAAAATGCACTTGACCTAAATGCACTTTGTTTTTATGAGAGATCATTTAATTTTAAAACCTTTCTGCAGGCCAGTAGGCCTGTACATTATTATTTAATGTACACATGAGTGGGGTCAAGTTAAACATTTTAGTTTGAATTTTATTTTATACTGTGCATTGTTGTAATGTGCTAAATAAATATTTGCATAATTTGTAATTGATTTATTCTTTGAAACTTTAATATTAATTTATGCAATTGCAATGCCTTGATTTTAGTAAAGTTAGTACACAGTCATAGCCATAAATGCAATGGTACTAATAATTGGCATAATTTCTTTCGGTGTTTCGGTTTTCGGCCTTGGTTTCCTCTTTTTCGGTTTCGGCCAAGAATTTTCATTTCGGTGCATCCCTAATTTCCAGTCAGGATTTAGACCGTATCATAGTACTGAGACTGCTCTCATTAGAGTTACAAATGATTACTCTTATCATCCGATCGTGGTTGTATCTCTCTGTTAGTGTTACTCGATCTTAGCGCTGCATTCGATACTATCGACCACAACATTCTTTTGAATAGACTAGAAAATTATGTTGGCATTAGTGGAATTTCATTGGCATGGTTTAAATCATACTTATCTAACCGTTATCAGTTTGTAGCAGTAAATGAAGAGATGTCACACCGATCACAAGTTCAGTATGGAGTACCGCAGGGCTCAGTGCTAGGACCGTTGCTTTTCACCCTGTACATGCTACCACTGGGAGATATTATTAGGAAGCATGGCGTTAATTTCATTGTTATGCTGACGATACTCAGCTCTGTATTTCTTCACGCCCTGACGAAATTTACCAATTCACAAGATTAACAGAATGCATAGCTGATATAAAAAATTGGATGACTAGTAATTTCCTGCAACTTAATTCAGAAAAAACTGAATTTTTAATCATTGGACAAAAAAACTCCACAAGTAGTAACCTAGAATACTGTCTAACACTCGATGGCTGCTCTGTCAAGTCCTCGTCGTCAGTTAGGAACCTGGGTGTGCTCTTTGATACCAATCTCTCATTTGAAAGCCACGTTTCTAGCATCTGTAAAACTGCATTCTACCATCTTAAAAATATATCTAAATTACGGCACATGCTTTTAATGCAGAATGCTGAACAGTTAGTTCATGCGTTCATGACCTCAAGGCTAGATTATTGTAATGCTGGGTGGTTGCCCTGCTTGCTTAATAAATAAACTGCAGCTGGTCCAAAACGCAGCAGCTCGAGTTCTTACTAGAACCAGGAAATATGACCATATTAGCCCGGTTCTGTCAACACTGCATTGGCTCCCTATTAAACATCATATACATGTTAAAATCTTACTGATTACTTACAAAGCACTAAATGGTTTAGCTCCCCAGTACTTGAACGAGCTCTTAACGCATTATACTCCATCACGTCTATTGCGGTCTCAAAATTCTGGCCAGTTGATAATCAAAATCAACTGCAGGCGGTCGATCCTTTTCCTATTTAGCACCTAAACTCTGGAACAGTCTTCCTAGCATTGTTCGGGAAGCAGACACACTCTGTCAGTTTAAATCTAGACTAAAAACACATCTCTTTACTATGGCATACACATAAAACATTTTTAATTTCTATTATTCAAATCAGTTAAATGATTGTTTTAGGCTGCATTAACTAGGTCAGCCGGAACCGGGAACACTTCCCATAACACCTGATGTACTCGTTACATCATAAGAAGAATGGCATCTACGCTAATGTTAGTCTCTCTGTTTATCCCGAGGTTTACTGCAGTCGGCCGGATCCGGGCTGTATCCGGACCAGATGGTGGACCTTAGCCTGGACATGACGACCATATCCCTGAAGTGTCTGTAGACACCGTGTCAATTAAACTCCCCCCTGTAAATGCTGCATCGACACGACATCCTCATTAAACCCGTCCCCGGCGTGACGACTCCAATCTTTCGAATAATCCTACGAATATCTATTGATCTAATATGACTTCTGACCTGTAATGTTGCCAGAATCATAATCATACACTATTTGTTCGTCGGCCAGAGGAGAACTGGCACCCCGACTGAGCCTAGTTTCTCCCAAGGTTTTTTTCTCCATTCTGACCCTGAAGGAGTTTTGGTTCCTTGCCACCGTCGCCTTTGGCTTTTGGCTTGCTCAGTTGGGGACACTTAAATTTCAACTATATTACTGATCTGCCCGCATTGACACTATATGATAATTGAAATGAGCTGGATGACATCACCGTTTTCACCAGAGCGGCTGTACAGCCGAATCAAATTCTGTTGCATTATTTTCCTGTTGCCACTGTGAAGCTGCTTTGAAACAATTGGCATTGTAAAAAGCGCTATATAAATAAAGGTGATTTGATTTGATCAGTATTCAGGAGAGGGCATGCGCTGTGATTGGGATAGGGTGGAGCCTGGCGTGCTTGTAACAATCTGTGGTTTCATGTACTCATTCAGACAGTACTCATATATTTTTTTTTTTTTTTTACAGAGGAGTGCGTGTGTGTTTTCTATACATGGGCTTTACAGAAGGTCATGTGCTGTGTTTGCGAAGATCACGTATGACGCATATGTCTTTAAATTAATTATTTACTGATATAATTCAAATTTATTAAAAAAGTAAATTGCACATGATTTTATAAAAGTGGCTGTTTATAATAAACTTCCATAAAATTTAGACACGCATCTTACTCTTGCCTGACACTGATATTAAAATCATCTTTGTGGTGTCTGTGATTTGGCTCCATTTATTAATTTTTTTATTAACATTTTTTATTGGATGCCACACATATTGAAATGAAAGCACGCTTTTGGTGCATAAGATTGGTGAACAAACAGTAGCTAAGGTAGGTCAAAAACACATGAAGAGAAATGTTAGGATAATACAACATCAGCATTCGGACGGTATTCTGCACTCATTTGAAATTGACATTTGACATCATCTGACATGAAATTAATTAATAACATTTAATTGATCTCATAGATGTGGCTGTTGTGGTTCGTGGTCATAGCAGCACCAACTGCTGCAGTTAATGTGGTGAATTCAAATGACTTTGACATAGTCCTTTTATGTTTTCCCATTTTGAATGCCTATTGCCTGCCAAGCACAGTTAAGCTGATGCCACCGGGGTGGCGGTGCCACCAGCTTGGGCCCGTCACAGCTTTATTTTTTTTTATTTATTTTTTTATTTTTTGACTTCTCTGGCACTTTTGGGGCCCTTAACGTGCTCGAAAATTCTTGAAACTTTGCAGATACATCGGAATCTGTGGCCATCAGGGTCGGACCAAAGCTGCTACCCGGGCGTGGGGGTTAAATGGGGTCTGAAAACTTGGTCCATATATCAAACACACTTGCACGTACATGTATGAAACTCGGTACACATATAGACCTCATCGGGCCTAACAACTTTCTTGCTCTAAGTTATAAGTCAGCCCAACAGGAAGTCGGCTATTATGGGTTGTTTGGAAAACGCATGCTCTGGAATTTGATATACTCCTCCTAGGCCATTGTTCCGATCAGCACCAAACTTGGTCAGCATGAAGTCCAGACATTGAGGATGCTAAATTGCGAGCGGATTTTTGATATCTCGAACGGTTTGGCCATGGCGAAGAGACGAATTTATGGCGAGAAAAGGGAAACAGTAAGTGTGTTATAACTTCTGCAAACATTGACTGATTTGGATGAAACTTCAGCTGTGTGTTTGTTGTAGGAGGCCGATCACATGGATGTGACTATTGTGATTCAAAGTTATAGCACCACCTCTCTCTCACTCTCTCTCTCTCGCTCTCACTCTCACTCTCTCTCACTCTCTCACTCTCTCTCACTCTCTGTGTATGTCACTTTCTCTCTTGATGGTGATAATTTAACCCTTTCATATCATAGGCTATCACAAATAACTATCACTTTAGTGTGAAAAATAAGTAAAAAAAAAAAAAAAAAAAAAAAAAACTATACAAATACCTTTAATTAAATACTGGCCTTCTGGACTTACAAACTTTTGAGCTGCAAAAGATAACTTTGCACATATTTGAAAGTGACCTATTATATCCTATGACATTAAAATTCATCTGTATTTAAATGACAACATGGGTGTGGCTTTTAGTCATAGTGGCACCAGCTGCTGCGGTAAATGTGGCATATTCGAGCGATTTTACAATACTCTCCCGTTTAAATGCATATTGCCTGTCGTGCACAGTTGCCCTGAAGCCACCGGGGTGCAGTGCCACCGGCTTGGGTCCGTCATCGCTGCTTGCAGCTTTAATTATTATTCTTCTCCCAAATGAATCGCTTTTTTGAGGGCCTAAACATGCTCGAAAACTCACAAAACTTTGCACACGTATCAGAAGTGGCAAAAATTTACGTCTGTTATGGGTTTCACAATTAAGCGTGGCAAATTGGCTCGATAGCGCCACTTACAAAATTTCAACGAAGTGCCCCTTCCGCTACGTTTCACATACAGGTATGAAACTTGGTAGACACATGTAACAGCCCAATACCTACAAAAAAGTCTCCTGGTACGAAATCTGAAAACCAACAGGAAGTCAGATATTTTGAATTTCCTTTTCAAAATTGTTGCACATTTTGCCATTTCCAGACATTGTACACTCAACTCCGCCTAGAGATTTATTCAAATCTTCATCATATTTGGTCAGTCTAATCTAAAGGCCTTTGCGACATTAAATTGCGAAGATCTTGAGTTTTCCCACAAGGGCGTGTCCGTGGTGGCCTGACAAAGTTCGATGTTTCGCCATGAAACAGGAAGTTGTTGTAACTCAGACATACAATGTCCGATCTGCCCCAAACTTCACATGTTTTATTAGAGTCCTGACCTGAACACATTTACACGCCAATATTCAGTTACAATCATAGCGCCACCTGTGGGCAACAGGAAATGGCATGTTTTACACTGTGATTAACTCCTCAAAAAGATTTAACCAGAACAACATCATATTTGGTCAGTCTAATCTTAAGGTCTTGGTGATGTTAAATTGTGAAGATCTTGAGTTTTCGCTGAAGGACGTGTCCCTGGCGGCCTGACAAAGTCTTATGTTTCGCCATGACACAGGAAGCTGTTGTAAGTCAGGCATACAATGTCCGATACGCCCCAAACTTCACATGTTTGATAATAGTCCTGGCCTGAAGACATCTACATGCCAATATTAGTTAGTCATAGCGCCACCTGCTGGCAACAGGAAATGGCATGCTTTACACTGTAATTCCCTCCTAGAAACACATTTAAATATGCCATGAAGACCCAAACATGCTAGAAACACATTAAATCAACCAAAACTTGGCTAAGTGCTAATGTATGCAATTTACGCCACGAAACAGGAAGTTGTTGTAACTCAGGCATACAATGTCCGATCTGCCCCAAACTTCACATGTTTGATAATAGTCCTGGCCTAAAGACATCTACATGCCAATATTCGGTTATAGTCAAAGCGCCACCTGCTGGCAACAGGAAGTGTGACACATTGAAGTGACTTTGCCATATTTCTCCTATATTTAACCAATTAAATGCATGTCGCCCACTATTCGCTGTTTTCCTGAGGCCACCGGGTGGCAGTGCTCCCGGGTGCGAGGGCCCTTTCATCGCTGCTTGCAGCTTTAATTATTATTATTATTATTATTACTATGGCTCAAATCAAATCACCTTCATTTATATAGCGCTTCCTACAATGCAGATTGTTTCAAAGCAGCTTCACAGTGGTAACAGGAAAATAATGCAACGGAATTTGATTCGGCTGTACAGCCTCTCTGGTGAAAATGGTGATGTCATCCAGCTCATTTCAATTATCATATAGTGTCAATGCGGGCAGATCAGTAATATAGTTGAAATTTAAGTGTCCCCAACTGAGCAAGCCAAAAGCCAAAGACGACGGTGGCAAGGAACCAAAACTCCTTCAGGGCCAGAATGAAGAAAAAAACCTTGGGAGAAACCAGGCTCAGTCGGGGTGCCAGTTCTCCTCTGGCCGACGAACAAATAGTGTATGATTATGATTCTGGCAACATTACAGGTCAGAAGTCATATTAGATCAATAGATATTCGTAGGATTATTCGAAAGATTGGAGTCGTCACGCCGGGGACGGGTTTAATGAGGATGTCGTGTCGATGCGGCATCTACAGGGGGGAGTTTAATTGACACAGTCTCTACAGACACTTCAGGGATATGGTCGTCATGTCCAGGCTAAGGGCCACCATCTGGTCTGGATACGGCCCGGATCCGGCCGACTGCAGTAAACCTCGGGATAAACAGAAAGACTAACATTAGCATAGATGCCATTCTTCTTATGATGTAACGAGTACATCAGGTGTTATGGGAAGTGTTCCCGGTTCCGGCTGACCTAGTTAATGCAGCCTAAAACAATCATTTAACTGATTTGAATAATAGAAATTAAAAATGTTTTATGTGTATGCCATAGTAAAGAGATGTGTTTTTAGTCTAGATTTAAACTGACAGAGTGTGTCTGCTTCCCGAACAATGCTAGGAAGACTGTTCCAGAGTTTAGGTGCTAAATAGGAAAAGGATCGACCACCTGCAGTTGATTTTGATATTCTAGGTATTATCAACTGGCCAGAATTTTGAGACCGCAATAGACATGATGGAGTATAATGCGTTAAGAGCTCGCTCAAGTACTGGGGAGCTAAACCATTTAGTGCTTTGTAAGTAATCAGCAAGATTTTAAAATGTATACGATGTTTAATAGGGAGCCAGTGCAGTGTTGCCAGAACCGGGCTAATATGGTCATACTTCCTGGTTCTAGTAAGAACTCTAGCTGCTGCGTTTTGGTCCAGCTGGAGTTTATTTATTAAGCAAGCAGGGCAACCACCCAGTAGAGCATTACAATAATCTAGCCTTGAGGTCATGAACACATGAACTAACTGTTCAGCATTTTGCATTGAAAGCATGTGCCGTAATTTAGATATATTTTAAGATGGTAGAATGTAGTTTTACAGATGCTAGAAACGTGGTTTTCAAATGAGAGATTGGTATCAAAGAGCACACCCAGGTTCCTAACTGACGACGAGGACTTGACAGAGCAGTCATCGAGTGTTAGACAGTATTCTAGGTTACTACTTGTTTTTTTTGTCCAATGATTAAAAATTCAGTTTTTTCTGAATTAAGTTGCAGGAAATTACTAGTCATCCAATTTTTTATATCAGCTATGCATTCCGTTAATCTTGTGAATTGGTAAGATAACATAACTGACATATAATTCTGTGGCTAATTAAAGCACTAGGCAAAAACATAAAGCAAATCTGTAACATCCATTGGCTTCAGGATTTACCATGGTAACAATGAATATTTCCAAAAATATTTTAGCATTTCTTCCTGCTTGTTTTCTCTTTCTGAGATGCTCACACTTGCAGCGTTGTTAATTAGATCAGTAATGACTTGTCTGAGTGGTAAATAAAGTTCATTAAAATTGTGCGTGCTGAGCTCCAGAATTTGACTAATCGCTCCAGGTTTTCCAAACTCCACTCTGGGTTTTCTGTGTCCCGCTTCCCACTTAAATTATCATATTTACTTTCCTAATGCATGTCTGTGGTCGTATTAGGAATTATTTTCATTTTTGCTTATTCCAAATTGACAAAAAAAAGTCAATTTTTTTTCAAAACCCAAATAGCTATTTTAGGTTGTTTTAGCAAACTTGCTTTTATGTCTGGCTCCATTCTATTATGTAACGGCCACTTTTAACAATCGAGTCTGTATTTGTTTGTGCTGAACATCCTATTTCCAGTTATGAAAGTAAAATGTGCGAATGGGGTATTACTCTGAGTTGAAAGCTCAACGAGCCGTGGATCTGAATGATATCTCATCTGTACAGCAGCGGCTGCATGTTCTCCAGAATCATAGCTTCATTAATGGGATTTGCCATAAGTCTGATTGATTTTGTGCACTGAGACAGAACTCTGAAGGGTGTTTACACACTCACCTCTCTGTGTGCTAGTAATCTTTGCTTCATAAAATAAGGTTATGAGCTGTTCGGCACTTCCTTTGATTGCTCTCATTATTGATCCATGTAAACTCACGCAATAGTAAAACACTCAATAGCAACAGCCTCTTTGTTTCATGTCTCTGTGATTTCATGTTTTATTTAGTAAATATTTAAATGATCCAGTATTGTTTCAACTACTGTACTTAAAGGGACCAAATCCCTGTCCTACAAACCATTTTGTCAAAATTAGGCTGATTGATATTCTATTAAATTCTATTTGATGTTTTCAGACTGAACTATTAACAATTAATATTGTTATATGTAGAGGTGAAGTCAGGGTAATTTGGGACACTTTTTGCCATTGAGATGATTTGGAAAAAATGTCCCAATCACCCTGAGTTCACCCCTGTATATTAATATTCAATAAATAAGTCTCAAATTCAAGGGGTTCTATTTTTTTATATTTCTTCAGAAAATAACTACAGTAATGCAATGATATTTTGTGTATCTTAATAAGTACTATTTAGAACTAATGTCAGGGTTATGTTTTGTTCTTTGTGTTTGTTTCTGTTCCTGTCTTGCCAATTGACCCAGTTTCCAAGAATGGGTCAGTTTGATTCAGTTCACCTGTTGCTAATTAATTAACTCATTAGTGCCCTCATTGGTTGTGTATACACTCGCTGCTCACAGCCAGCCATTCTGTGACAATAACTGAGGTTCAACTATGATAAATACTTCCCCACTTTTCTTACGTCGTCAAATCTATAAACGTATTGAAGGTGACAGAGGTGCTTCTCATTTATCACATGCTTCTTACACACTACTTGATCTCATATTTCAGAATATTTCTCTTTTTTTTTTTTTACTTTCAATTATTGTAAATGTTCCTTGCCGCCTTGGAGAAAATGCCCTGTTTTTCCAGAGTCCATTTCAGTTTCATCTTAACAGTTTGTCACAATTGTGGATTTCATATATTATATAAACTTGTTTGAGGAAGAAATGCAAGCAACTATTTTGAAAATATTTCCTATTAAAATGTAACTTTATCTAAAGAACTTAAAGGTAACTGCAATCATAGGTAAATATTCAGCTTTAATTAACTATACTTACATTTTAGGCTCATGAATCAGGTCATCGTGTAGCCAAGTCTCCAAACGTCCCCTCGGGTGTCGGCAGCAGCCGCTTGGACTGGGTCTGTAGACAGCGTGTAACCCGTCCTCATGGCACACGGAGTGCAATGGTAAGGATGTTACACGGCTCCTGCCGCCCTCGCTGTGCGGTTAACCATCCTAATCAATGCCTGCTAATTAGCTGAGATGCTGTTAGTCAGAGGCCACAGATGACAGTAAGTGCAAATACACTCACATTGGTCTGCAATATTAGCACCTAATTAATCTCTCTGACTGTCATCTGCCTCTGAATTTCATCACTGAACTCTTTCTGCTGTAGTTTGATGTCAGATATACTATATATGTGTCTTATTCTCTCTCTCTCTCTCTCTCTCTCTCTCTCTCTCTCTCTCTCTCTCTCTCTCTCTCTCTCTCTCTCTCTCTCTCTCTCTCTCTCTCTCTCTCTCTCTCTCTCTCTCTCTCTCTCTCTTTTCTTGGTCAGAGTTATATTTAGCTTAACCTTTTGGAAATGTATATGAGCTGGTGAAGTTGATACAAATATTGATGCAAATTTACCGTGATGATCTGAATTCTTGTGTTAGACAGCGGATGTATGCCAGTCTGGATCTTGAATTCTACTGACAGTATCTGTGGTTATCTGTTGATTATCATAAAAATGTTTACCCATCTCTCAGTTTTAACTTTTAAAAGATGTTAAAAACATCGGAAAACATGTACAGAATGGGAATATATATTAACGGAGACGTATCTTGAGAAATCTATTGCTTTTCTTTAAATAAATGCAAAGTAAATAAATTGACAACAGGAGGTTGGTAAAACGAGACACACTGCGATGAACTTCTTTTGTGACAGAAAGGCAGAGCACGTCCGATGGAAGATCTGAGTGGTAATTACATTAATATACTGCCAACCCAAACCTTAACCCTAATCCAAACACTATAATATCCAAAACAGCATCATTTCAACAGTGTCAAAGTGCGTCTGGTTTTCTGGGTGTAACATACGTCATTTGATGCATTTGTCTGAATTTCAGCACATTGGATTCAAGGTGAAAGAATGAAATCGACAAAAGCTTGCTTACACATTGCATTCTCCCATTTAATAAATAAAGGGCTGAAACATAATATAAAGTGAAATACAGGGAGTGTCATTTCAATCTGTGAGAATTCATTTTAGTGAGAAAGATGTTTAAGCAAATGTACAGTCTTATAATTAAAAATATCTTGCATACTGTCAGCTGGATGAGAAGAACATCAGGGCTGGGCTGGTATATTATGAACGAGGTAGATCTGTCTCTAAAAGTCTAAGAGAGGGTGAATGTCTAAATATTCCAGAATCATAATCTGTATCACAGCGTCTCTTATAATGAGTCATACTACAAAGGTCTTTTTTAGATACCTAGTATTTCACTCAACTCTGCTACAGCAAATGCAAGGGTTGAGAATGTGTGCATGATCAGAAATGTGAAGAACTGTTGGTCGTATGAGTCATGCGCCACAGCACCGTCTCTGGGTTTAGACGTCGCTCTGCCACAGCTCTCCCACTTATTTTATTCCGAGCACGTAGTGCTGCTTCCTGACGTTTTCTCATAATGAATCCTCCTCCTTTCTCGAGCCCACCCAACCACTACTCTCCCTCTCTCCACTGATGTTTCTCTTTGTCTCTCTCTCTATTTCCTCTGGCCTGTAAGGGTTAAATCACAGATCTTGTCACATCAGCATCACGACTGCCGAAACACGAGCCCCTTCTGTTTCAGAAAGCAGAAATATTTTCACTTACAGCGGTTTTAGTGGTATCTGTCACCATACATATAAAACGTCTGTTGGACAGAAAATTAATAAGGCTTTTTAAAAATGAAAACAAAAAAGTTTTTCTTCACTAAACCTAGTGGTGGGTGATACAAAAATATCTACTGTTAAAATACAGGCACTCGGAGAACACATACAAACAGCTGGCAATTCTTCTTACAGAGAAATATACAAAAAATACATATCATAAAAATATATAACATATATAAGACCAAAAACATTTATACAGTACATAGCAAAAATACTCCTCAAACACACCAAAGCTTAAATACATAAACAGTGCAAATAGATCTGGAGTACTGAACCGAAATACTGATCATTTTCACATATGCAGCATATTCTAAATGTACCGCTTTTCACGTCAGCAGATCAGGTTCTTGTTAAGGTTTTTCTACTTCACATTCAGTTGACTGACACTGGTTTGCTGCTAAGATGTCAGTCGATATGATCAGATTCATGTCTCTGTGCTAGAGCTACAGTGGCTGAAATCATGAAAACACACACAGCTTTACAGAAATACATGCAAGCACGTATAGGAACATTTTCATGTGCACGTACACTGTCCCAGATTTCACTTTGCAGTCACTTGAATTACAGTAATACAAAATAACGGTCTGGAACTTCAGAACATAAATGTAACCATGCACAAATTTCACTCTAATCATAGTTAAATATGAGAAAATAAATTCTGTTCATTTGTCATGCAGAACATAAGTTCACATTATCTTGTCCTTATACATTTGACTTGGCCTAAATAAATAAATAAATGAATAAAGAAAGAAAGAAAGAAAAAGTAAGTAAGTCCTGGCACCCAATGCAAACTGCATGTGATTTAATCATACATGACGTACATGTTAACATATTAAGTAGCTGTCATTCTTTCGTCAATGTTCATATTTCTCAATAAACCCTAACCTTTCCTGACCTGCTGTCAGTTGTACAGAGATTTACATGATTTTCTTTTGCATCCTCCTATCATTAGATGAAAGCTGGGAAAGTTGCAGCATTATCAGGGACTCTCCTGTTTCTCCAACCACATAAACTCCTCCATGGTGCTCGTTTCTTTGTGATTTTTACCTAATAGAAACAGTCATAAAATGCATTTGCCTGTGTACCGTCACAAAAATGTTTCCACAGGCCGTCAGTGAAAGTGAGGAGATGTTACAGACAACTTACCCTCAAACTGAGCCAGCGGATTAGGTCTTTTTTCTTTCCAGAACAGCAGCAAAACTTCTGCCTTTGTCAAGTGTGTCTCATAGCGTGCACTGCTCTGAGCTGAAGATGCCGCCCTCCTTCTTCTCTCTCCTCCGAGAGCGGTGCACCCTCCAGCAGGCGGCCGCGATCAGCAGCAGGACGAAGCCCACAACCAGCAGCACCAGCGACACCACTCGGGTCTGGGGCAGCGTGTTGAAGGTGAACGTGACGCCGCTGCCCGCCATGCCGATCACCAGCGAGATGACCCCGAAGGGAAACACGCAGCGGTACCAGGACTTCTCCGTGCCTCCGGTGGCCTGGGCCAGCCGCTCCAACGTGGACAGGTCCTCCGGTGCTTTGGCCGCAGCCATTGGGGTCGTGCCATCGTGGGACTGGCTGCATTCGGGGTCCAGCGTGGCCAGCTGCGCGGAGGGCAAGCGGCCAGATGAGCAGCCCATCTCACTGACCTTCTGACTGTCGCCGCTGGGGTGTTTTCTGCTGGCTGTTCCTCCTCCTGCTGGCTGTTTCAGGACTGAGCATTGGCCTGGGAAGGAGGGATATTTCTGGCAGTGATCTATATATAGAGCTGGACGAGGACAGGAAGAGTCATACACACGTTATATGCTAAGACGACAGGTTTACTCACGTCCTCTCTCAGGCTGCGATGTGTTCCTCGCTCCGTTGTCTGTGTTGAGTCTCCCCTGCTCTACCAGCAGCACATTGTCTGTTTTGCTAGCGGAGCCGACTGGAGTCTACAGAGCCGAGGGCCAGGGAGGAGCCAATGAGAGCAGAGGGGCTGGGAGGAGCCGTCCGATTGGCTGCCGCTCTCATGATAGCAGATGGTTTGAGAGAGCTCCAAACACGAGTGTTATTGATGATGCTGATATATCCACAGCGTATGCCACCTACATTCATGCTCATCTCCTGCCCTCTCACGCTTTCAGTCTTTCTTTTTCTATAAATACATATCAAATGTTTGAATTCACTGAATTCAAAAGACAAAACAACAAGACCTTAAATGAATGAATGAATGAATGAATGAATGAATGAATGGCATGTGTGTGCTTGTTTATAAACACACACAGTAGAATAGCATTTTTGCAAAGCCACATTTTCAGCAGCCATTTCTCCGGTCTGTTCTACATCATCCTTCATCGTAATCATCATCATTGTAGAGTAGTTTGGTAATTGATAGACATTTCTTATTAATACATTTGCAAATGATTGTACTCCTTAATGAAGTTTGCGATTGCAATCAAATATAAATGTCTCACCTGGAACCCTTGTTGAACAGCTCGAACTTCGTCTGCAATCGTGAAGAAAAGACTCTGGGGTGCATTTAAGGTGGAGTTAAAACAAAGCCACATATGACACTGGAAAATAAGAAAAACAATGTATAGAATGGCCAATCTTATGCTAAAATGCTTAAAATTACACTCCATACCCCATAATAACAAAGCAAAAATCAGTATTGTCATAACTTTGCAGATTCGTTAATGAAAAAAACAGAAATATCAAACTTACATAAGTATTCAAACTCTTTGCTATGACATTTGAAATTTAGATCAAGTGTATCCTCTTTCGCTGGTTCATCTTTGAGAAATGTCTGGCAAATTCAACTGATTGGACATGATTTGGAAAGACACACATCTGTCTATATAAGGTTTAACAGTTGACAATGCATATCAGAGTAAAAACCGAGCCATGAGGTCAAGGAAACTGCCTGCAAAGCTCAGAGACAGGATTGTGTCGAGGCACAGATCTGAAGAGTTTTTAATGGAAGAAGTTTGGAACAACCAGGATTCTTCCTAGACCAAGAACCTGTTGGTCACTCTGCTTGAGCTCCAGAGACCATCAACCCTAACTCCAGCCATCTGAGCTTTGTCACCTTCATTTATATAGTGCTTTTCACAACACAGATTGCTTCAAATTAATTTTGCTTTAGAAAAAAAGCTAAAGTAAGTTTTTGATTGATTAATTTCTGTTGTAAAAACTGATTAGTTATTTAATTTGGCGCCACTTAAAAAACACCATCCTCAGCTAAAACAGAAAACCCCCAATGCGTTCCGGACCCCATCCTCACGGCAACAGCACCAACCATGGGGAACGCAAACCATGAAATAGGTTTGAAATAGTTTTGACACTATACCATCATCATCCCCGCACAAACCCCAAAAAAGGCGAATCTGCGAAGATGGCGACGGCATGTACGCAAGCATTACGTGTTCAGCCTATAGGCAAGCGCGTTTGAATACGTATGTGTGCATGTGTGTTTTTATCTGTACAGAGGGGAACAGAAGGGAAGGAGGTGTCACAGGGGAGAGTCTAGTTGACACGGTCTCTGCCGACACTTCAGGGATGCGTTGTGGTCGTGTCTAGGAGCAGGTCCACCATCTGATCTGGATCCGGCAGACTGCAGTAAACCTCGGGATAAACAGAGAGACTACCATTAGCGTAGATGCCATTCTTCTTATGATGTTGATACCATTGAAATTCTGCAGCAGAGCGATGACATCTCAGATCATTACCTAGTATCATGTACACTTAATTTAGCAAAGGCTGCAAAGCCGTCCCCTCGCTTCAAATATGGCAGGACTATCACTGCTACGACTAAAGATTTCTTTGTAAATAATCTTCCTCATCAGTTTCATCTCCTCAGCATCCCAGATAGCCTAGAGGAACTCGATGTTGCAACAGAAACTATTGACTCTCTCTTTTCCAGCACTTTAGACACAGTTGCTCCCCGGCGCTTAAAGAAAATAGTCCAACGCCGTGGTACAACGAGCACACCTGGGCCCTTAAAACAGCAGCCAGAAAAATGGAGCGCAGCTGGAAGAAGTTTTTCGCATTTCGTGGAAAGAGAGCATGATTGCATACAGAAAGGCCCTAAAAACTGCTAGATCTGCTTATTTCTCGACTCTCTTAGAAGAAAACAAACACAACCCTAGGTATTTATTCGATACAGTGGCTAAATTAACCAAAGATAAAGCTTTACCTTCTGATGTTTGTAAACAGCACAGCAGTAATGACTTTATGAACTTCTTTACTTGTAAGATTGATAATATTAGGAAAAATTATAACCATGCAGCCGTCTACTACAGTATCACATCAGACAGTGCACTGTAGTGTCACTGAGGAAAAATTACATTCATTCACTGTTATAGGATAAGAAGAATTGGCTAAACTCGTTAAATCATCAAAATCAACAACATGTACGCTCGACCCCATACCGACTAAACTACTAAAAGAGATGCTTCCAGAGGTCATAGATCCTCTTCTTAATATCATTAATTCATCCTTGACATTAGGATATGTACCGAAAACTTTTAAGTTGGCTATTATTAAACCACTTATTAAAAAAAACGCAACTTGATCCTACAAAATTAGTCAATTACAGGCCAATCTCAAATCTACCCTTTCTGTCAAAAATACTAGAAAACGCAGTGTCCACACAATTATGCTCCTTTTTAGAAAGAAATGGTATCTGTGAGGATTTCCAGTCAGGATTTAGACTGTATCATAGTACTGAGACTGCTCTCATTAGAGTTACAAATGATTTACTCTTATCATCCGATCGTGGTTGTATCTCTCTGTTAGTGTTACTCGATCTTAGCGCTGCATTCGATACTATCGACCACAACATTCTTTTGAATAGACTCGAAAATTATGTTGCCATTAGTGGAATTTCATTGGCATGGTTTAAATCATACTTATCTGACCGTTATCAGTTTGTAGCAGTAAATGAAGAGATGTCACACCGAACACAAGTTCAGTATGGAGTACCGCAGGGCTCAGTGCTAGGACCGTTGCTTTTCACCCTGTACATGCTACCACTGGGAGATATTATTAGGAAGCATGGCGTTAATTTTCATTGTTATGCTGACGATACTCAGCTCTATATTTCTTCACGCCCTGATGAAACTTACCAATTCACAAGATTAACAGAATGCATAGCTGATATAAAAAATTGGATGACTAGTAATTTCCTGCAACTTAATTCAGAAAAAACTGAATTTTTAATCATTGGACAAAAAAACTCCACAAGTAGTAACCTAGAATACTGTCTAACACTCGATGGCTGCTCTGTCAAGTCCTCGTCGTCAGTTAGGAACCTGGGTGTGCTCTTTGATACCAATCTCTCATTTGAAAGCCACGTTTCTAGCATCTGTAAAACTGCATTCTACCATCTTAAAAATATATCTAAATTACGGCACATGCTTTCAATGCAAAATGCTGAACAGTTAGTTCATGCGTTCATGACCTCAAGGCTAGATTATTGTAATGCTCTACTGGGTGGTTACCCTGCTCAATTAATAAATAAACTGCAGCTTGTCCAAAACGCAGCAGCTAGAGTTCTTACAAGAACCAGGAAGTATGACCATATTAGCCCGGTTCTGTCAACACTGCATTGGGTCCCTATTAAACATCATATACATGTTAAAATCTTACTGATTACTTACAAAGCACTAAATGGTTTAGCTCCCCAGTACTTGAGCGAGCTCTTAACGCATTATACTCCATCACATCTATTGCGTTCTCAAAATTCTGGCCAGTTGATAATACCTAGAATATCAAAATCAACTGCAGGCGGTCGATCCTTTTCCTATTTAGCACCTAAACTCTGGAACAGTCTTCCTAGCATTGTTCGGGAAGCAGACACACTCTGTCAGTTTAAATTTAGACTAAAAACACATCTCTTTACTATGGCATACACATAAAACATTTTTAATTTCTATTATTCAAATCAGTTAAATGATTGTTTTAGGCTGCATTAACTAGGTCAGCCGGAACCGGGAACACTTCCCATAACACCTGATGTACTCGTTACATCATAAGAAGAATGGCATCTACGCTAATGTTAGTCTCTCTGTTTATCTCGAGGTTTACTGCAGTCGGCCGGGACATGACGACCATATCCCCGAAGTGTCTGTAGAGACCGTGTCAGTTGGGCTCCCCCCTGTAGATGCCTCCGCATCGACACGACATCCTCATTAGGCCCGTCCCCGGCGTGACGACTCCAATCTTTCGAATAATCCTACGAATATCTATTGATCTAATATGACTTCTGACCTGTAATGTGCCAAAATCATAATCATACACTATTTGTTCGTCGGCCAGAGGAGAACTGGCACCCCGACTGAGCCTGGTTTCTCCCAAGGTTTTTTTCTCCATTCTGGCCCTGAAGGAGTTTTGGTTCCTTGCCACCGTCGCCTTTTGGCTTGCTCAGTTGGGGACACTTAAATTTCAACTATATTACTGATCTGCCCGCATTGACACTATATGATAATTGAAATGAGCTGGATTACATCACTGTTTTCACCAGAGCGGCTGTACAGCTGAATCAAATTCCGTTGCATTATTTTCCTGTTACCACTGTGAAGCTGCTTTGAAACAATTGCCATTGTAGGAAGCGCTATATAAATGAAGGTGATTTGATTTTGATTTGATTTTGATGTAACGAGTACATCAGGTGTTATTGGAAGTGTTCCCGGTTCCGGCTGACCTAGTTAATGCAGCCTAACAATCATTTAACTGATTTGAATAATAGAAATTAAAAATGTTTTATGTGTATGCCATAGTAAAGAGATGTGTTTTTAGTCTAGATTTAAACTGACAGAGTGTGTCTGCTTCCCGAACAATGCTAGGAAGACTGTTCCAGAGTTTAGGTGCTAAATAGGAAAAGGATTGACCGCCTGCAGTTGATTTTGATATTCCAGGTATTATCAACTGGCCAGAATTTTGAGACCGCAATAGACATGATGGAGTATAATGTGTTAAGAGCTCGCTCAAGTACTGGGGAGCTAAACCATTTAGTGCTTTGTAAGTAATCAGCAAGATTTTAAAATTTATACGATGTTTAATAGGGAGCCAATGCAGTGTTGACAGAACCGGGCTAATATGGTCATACTTCCTGGTTCTAGTAAGAACTCGAGCTGCTGCGTTTTGGACCAGCTGGAGTTTGTTTATTAAGTGAGCAGGGCAACCACCCAGTAGAGCATTACAATAATCTAGCCTTGAGGTCATGAATCCATGAACTAACTGTTCAGCATTTTGCATTGAGAGCATATGTCGTAATTTAGATATATTTTTAAGATGGAAGAATGCAGTTTTACAGATGCTTGAAATGTTTGTTTTTTTTTAAATGAGAGATTGGTATCAAAGAGCACACCCAGGTTCCTAACTGATGACGAAGACTTGACAGAGCAGCCATCAAGTGTTAGACAGTATTCTAGGTTACTACATGTGGAGGTTTTTTGTCCAATAATTAAAAATTCTGTTTTTTCAGAATTAAGTTGTAGGAAATTACTAGTCATCCAATTTTTTATATCAGCTATGCATTCCATTAATCTTGTGAATTGGTAAGTTTCATCAGGGCGCGAAGAAATATAGAGCTGAGTATCGTCAGCATAACAATGAAAACTAACGCCATGCTTCCTAATAATATCTCCCAAGGGTAGCATGTACAGGGTGAAAAGCAACGGTCCTAGCACTGAAGCCTCTCCCCAGTGTAGGGCACATGAAAGCCTGATTGAAATTTCTCAAAAAAGCACCTAAATGACTCTCAGAAACAAGATTCTCTGGTCCGATGAACCTCCTGTATGGGGGAAACCAGCTCATCACCTGCACAATCCCGTCCCATCGGTGGATCGTCACGCTGACGGGGTTTCTCAGTGGCAGGGACTGCGGGAGAAGTAAAGATGAATGCCTTAATGAAAACCTGGTCAAGAGCGCGTCGCTCAGGTTCACCTTCCGACAAGATAATCACCCTAAGCACACAGCCAAGACAATGCAAGTTATATTATATTATAATCAAGACTATATAGTTTAATATATTTCTGTCATGACAACTCTCTAAACGTTTGACATGGCAATGGATATGACAATGTTGATATGTTTGGTCTTACCTGTAGCAGATCTATTGCCCTGGGTGGGGAAGGCGGAGGGTTTCTGAAAGCGCACTGCATCTGCCACAGCAAACACTGACCGATTAATTGAAGCAGGAACCAATCAGCTGTAGCCAATAGAGAATGATGTGATTACAAGCAGATTGAGTAAAGGATGTATCAGCCATCTAGAGTTTAATGACAAAACTTTGTATATGTGATTCATTATATATATATTCAGAAAATTGTTTTGCATTTGTTTCTATTTTAAATAAAAAACCCATCTCATTTAACAAATCTATTCACTCAGTAAATGTATACTAATAATAGCATGTACTCTCCACATCAACACTTGAAGAAAAAACTATTCATACTAGGCACAAAGCAACATAACACACATTGCCAAATGGAACATGACGCACAAAAGAGAGCCATTTATCTGTGAGAAGCTTTTTGATGAAGATGCTCAACATCTGCAGTCCATGTGGAGATAATGTGAACTAATTCTATGCTTGTTTCTATTTTTACAGCCACGAGTACCAACTGGGGGATTCAACGTAACAAGCACAGAGTAAGAACAATTTGATCTGATTGCTGGATCACATTCTGCACAAACAGAAAAATTACGCAAATTACAAGAACATTTGGTCAAAGAGCATTTCTTGAAGCTACTGAAGTGTATTTCGGTGTATAAATACAGGGCTTCTTGTGCATGCAGCGGTCTATATGAGTTCATGAATAGCTTGCACTATTAGCTGTATATATTTTTTCTCCGTCCAATGTGGGGTTCAGGTCCATGTCATGGGAAGCAGAGTATCCTGCAGGGTCCCATCCAATAACTATGAAATCCCTCTCTAATGGATGTTGAGTGTGACTCAACGCAGAATGAACGAGGAGAGGGCAGCCAGGGAGAGTGAGAAAAGGAGAGAAATGAAGAGGAGTAGTAAACACACTAAAACCAGCACTTGGATCTATAGAAACTCATTTTACTGATAAATTGTGTGGAAAGAGCACAGGACCCTAATGTTGACTATCCGATGAACCTGAGGAGCGTTACAGCAGAGAGAGGATGCCATATGTCCGGTCACCTGACTTTAGTGCGATGACTCACTGGTGCCCAGCGACGTACGACCGGCAGCCTGGACACACTGAGCTCTGCCCACAGCTCCACCTGTCACCCGGCCTGCTGCCATTTGTTCCAAATTATCATTGCATTTCACCCTACAGCGATAGATTCACTTTAAGGGGAAATTTACTTCTCATCTCCGTAGCTGTACAGACTGGTGTCTGAGAGTCATCGATTCTCCACAGCAGCTCAGCACAAACCCGTCACAACCGAGAGGATTGGAGGCTTCTGATGGGTAATTAGCCCAGTTCTGTAGGAGCATGTGGGCGAGCACTATCATGAGGAGCGCTGATGGATTGATTTGAAAGTAGAGGAAAAGAGCAAGGATGATCTCCTTTGTTGCATCTTATCAATATTGAAGTATGAACTGAAACGGGGCTGACAGAGGCATGCTTTCAGAAAGATGTAACAGACTCTAGTGAAAATCTAAGGAAATCCTGAAGGTTTCACGGTGCCAAAGTCTGAGTAATCATCTAAATCCAGGAATTTCATTCAAAGGGCAGTGAAGAGGAGAAAATAAACAGTAAAAAAAAGCCTACCAAAAAATAAACATTCTGTCATAATTTCCTCACCCTTGTGTCATTCCAAACCTAAGATACTTTGAGAAATGTCTCAAGTGTTTTTTGGTCCATACAATGGAAGTCAATGCATGAGCTCCAGTGTTGTTTTGGCTCCAAGATTCTTCAAAATATTAAATATCTTATTTTGTGTTCCACAGATAAAAATGAAAGTCATACAGGTTTGGAACAACATGAGGGGAGTAAACGATGACAGAATGATAATTTCTGGGTGGTTATCCCTTTAATGCAATAGCTAACATGAAGTAAACTTACAAGTATACTTGCAGTAAAAAAAATTACTAAACTAGTAGTTCACTTCAAAGTGTACTTTCATAAACTAAAAATGTGCTACAAGCATTTGACGAGTAAACTATAAGTATACAGTAGTATAGTGATGAAAAACAGTTGTAAACTAATTGTGTACTCAAAGGGCCAGATTTACTAACAGCTTACAACGCAAACCCTCTTTTGGCATTAAAAACTACTGTCAGGATTTACTAAAGACGCAGTGAAACGTTAGCGCTGAAAAGGCATGGGCAGGGTTATTTTTGCGGCTGAAATGCATTTGTAGGAGTTTTTCTTTCAGACGCAAAAATTATGGGAGGATTTAATGAATCATGCGAGGTAATTTGCTAAGGTTTGCGCTCGTCAATTTACAGGTATTTACGCCATTATTTACCGCCCAAAAAAAGCACGTCTTAAACCAGATGCTAACTGGTAGATTGTGTTGGTCATTATGGGAATGATCGGCTGTGTCTGTTTGGCTTGCTTAGTTGGGGACACTAAATATTCAACTATATTACTGATCTGCCTGCATTGACACTATATAAGAACTGAACTGAGCTGATGACATCACTGTTTTCACCAGAGCGGCTGTAGAGCCGAATCAAATTCTATTATTTTCCTGTTACCACTGTGAAGCTGCTTTGAAACAATCTGCATTGTAAAAAGCGCTATATAAATAAAGGTGACTTGACTTGACTTGACTTTAATCTGTGTCGTCAGAAGATAACACGCTGAACTTTACACTCCCATCTGCGCTTTTATGGAATTGCGTTCTCACGCTAATTTGCCCTGTTTAGTAAATCTGGCCCAAAGTATACTTAAAAGTATAGTTTTATAAACTAAAAAGTGGGCCAATTTAGTCCCAATTAGTATTGAAACAGTACACTTACAAGTATACTTCTAGTACATTGATAATAGTATACTTACTACATAAAGAATAGTTAAAATACACTATATTGCCAAAAGTATTGGGACGCCCCTCCAAATCACTGAATTCAGGTGTTCAATCACTTCATGGCCACAGGTGTATAAATCAAGCACTAGGCATGCAGACGCTTCTACAAACATTTGTGAAAGAATGGGTCGCTCTCAGGAGCTCAGTGAACTCAAGCGTGGTACCGTGATAGGTTGCCACCTGTGCAATAAGTCCATTCCTGACATTTCCTCACGACTAAATATTCCACGCTCAACTGTTAGTGGGATTATAACAAAGTGGAAGCAATTGGGAACAACAGCAACTCAGCCACGAAGTGATAGGCCACATAAAATCACAGAGCGGGGTCAGCGCATGCTGAGGTGAGTCAATAGCTACAGACCTCCAAACTTCTGTGGCCTTCAGATGAGCTCAAGAACAGTGTGTAGAGAGCTTCATGGAATGGGTTTCCATGGCCGAGCAGCTCATCCAAGCCTTACATCACCAAGTGCAATGCAAAGCGTGGGATGCAGTGGGGTAAAGCACGCCGCCACTGGACTCTAGAGCAGTGAGACGTGTTCTCTGGAGTGACCAATCATGCTTCTCTGTCTGGCAATCCCATGGACGAGTCTGGGTTTGGCATAGTGCTGGGCGGTATACCGGTTCATACCGAATACCAGTGTTTATTGTTGATATGATATAAATTTTTAATATACCGCAATACCGGTGTATGTTGCTTAAACAACGTTCGGAAACGCGGCACGGCGCGACACTGTTTGAGAGGGGATGCTTTTCACCATTCCACTGTTCACAGCTGTATGTGTTACTAAGCGTGACGGTGAAAATGGATAGGACAGACATTGAAAGTTCCGAAACAGAAGCTGTAGAACGTGATGACGCGGAAGAACTTGTGCCAAAAAAAGGAGCCGTGTCTGTTGTTTGGAGGTTCTTTGGTTTTAAAAAAATCAGATGTCGACCAAACAATTGTTTTCTGCAAATGTTGTCGGGCTAAAGTTGTCGCCGGAGGCAGTAACACGAGCAATTTGCTCCACCACCTTAGCCGCAAACATGTCTTGGAATATCAAGAATGCATGAAACTACGATCAGCAGGTAACACTGCAAAAGAAAAGTCAAGTCAGATGTCACTTTAAGATGTGTTTTCTAGAGGGACTGCCTATAACAAGAAAAGCAAACGGTGGATCGAGATTACTAACTCTATCACTATCCACCTAGCCAAAGACATGGTCCTGCTTAATACTGTTGAGAAAGAAGGCTTCAGGAGGATGATAAAGACACTGGATCCCAGATATGTTATACCAAGTCGAAAATACTTCAGCCAAACAGCAATCCCCCAACTTGTACCAACAGCACAGAGCCAAGCTACAAGTAGACCTGGCGACCGTCCCCCACTTCTCAGCAACGACAGATACAGTGGGGAGAACAAGTATTTGATAACCTGCCGATTTTGCAGGTTTGCCCACTTACAAAGCATGTAGAAGTCTGTAATTTTTTATCATAGGTACACTTCAACTGTGAGAGACAGAATCTAAAACAAATATCCAGAAAATCACATTGTATGATTTTTAAGTAATTTGCATTTTATTGCATGACATAAGTATTTGATACATCAGAAAAGCAGAACTTAATATTTGGTACAGAAACCTTTGTTTGCAATTACAGAGATCATACGTTTCCTGTAGTTCTTGACCAGGTTTGCACACACTGCAGCAGGGATTTTGGCCCACTCCTCCATACAGACCTTCTCCAGATCCTTCAGGTTTCAGGGCTGTCGCTGGGCAATACGGACTTTCAGCTCCCTCCAAAGATTTTCTATTGGGTTCAGGTCTGGAGACTGGCTAGGCCACTCCAGGACCTTGAGATGCTTCTTACGGAGCCACTCCTTAGTTGCCCTGGCTGTGTGTTTCGGGTCGCTGTCATGCTGGAAGACCCAGCCACCACCCATCTTCAATGCTCTTACTGAGGGAAGGAGGTTGTTGGCCAAGATCTCGCGATAAATGGCCCCATCCATCCTCCCCTCAATACGGTGCAGTCGTCCTGTCCCCTTTGCAGAAAAGCATCCCCAAAGAATGATGTTTCCACCTCCATGCTTCACGGTTGGGATGGTGTTCTTGGAGTTGTACTCATCCTTCTTCTTCCTCCAAACACGGCGAGTGGAGTTTAGACCAGCTCTATTTTTGTCTCATCAGACCACATGACCTTCTCCCATTCCTCCTCTGGATCATCCAGATGGTCATTGGCAAACTTCAGATGGGCCTGGACATGCGCTGGCTTGAGCAGGGGGACCTTGCGTGCGCTGCAGGATTTTAATCCATGACGGCGTAGTGTGTTACTAATGGTTTTCTTTGAGACTGTGGTCCCAGCTCTCTTCAGGTCATTGACCAGGTCCTGCCGTGTAGTTCTGGGCTGATCCCTCACCTTCCTCATGATCATTGATGCCCCACGAGGTGAGATCTTGCATGGTGCCCCAGACCGAGGGAGACTGACCGTCATCTTGAACTTCTTCCATTTTCTAATAATTGCGCCAACAGTTGTTGCCTTCTCACCAAGCTGCTTGCCTATTGTCCTGTAGCCCATCCCAGCCTTGTGCAGGTCTACAATTTTATCCCTGATGTCCTTACACAGCTCTCTGGTCTTGGCCATTGTGGAGAGGTTGGAGTCTGTTTGATTGAGTGTGTGGACAGGTGTCTTTTATACAGGTAACGAGTTCAAACAGGTGCAGTTAATACAGGTAATGAGTGGAGAACAGGAGGGCTTCTTAAAGAAAAACTAACAGGTCTGTGAGAGCCGGAATTCTTACTGGTTGGTAGGTGATCAAATACTTATGTCATGCAATAAAATGCAAATTAATTATTTAAAAATCATACAATGTTATTTTCTGGATTTTTGTTTTAGATTCCATCTCTCACAGTTGAAGTGTACTTATGATAAAAATTACAGACCTCTACATGCTTTGTAAGTAGGAAAACCTGCAAAATCTGCAGTGTATCAAATACTTGTTCTCCCCACTGTATGTGGTCTAGTCGCACTATGGAGCCATACCTAAGCCTGACGGTACATTTTATAAGTAACGACTGGGTGTTGCGAAGTCATTGTCTGCAAACAAGCTACTTCCCTGATGACCACACCGGCGAATTACTCGCAGCAGGCTTGCAAGAGGCACTTGATTGCTGGGGGCTTTCAGAGGAGAAGCTAGTAGCCATCACAACAGACAGTGGAGCCAACATCAAGAAGGCTATAGAGCTGAATAACTGACTGTCTTTAGAAAAGTTTAGATGTAATTTATTTAATTTTTATCTTTCCTGATAAAGCAGCATTTATGAGCGCTTTGTGTACAGCCGTTACCGGGGAAACCGCTATTTCTGCTACTAAAGCACCTCCAGCTGTCAGATAATTAATTAGCATTTTCAATCAATCAGTCTGTGTGAAAAACTGTATTAATAATAATAATACATGTATTATAAATTATTTGTTTTATCTTTATTATTATCATTATTATTATTGTTATCATCATCATCAATGCACGACTTGTCATGATATGAGATTATTTTCAACTTGCTTCATGTGCGTTTATTGAAATCATTTGTGTGTGTGTGTGGGGGGGGGGTTGTAAATGAGAGTATTTCGGGGCTATAGATTAATGAGGATAAGCAAACTAACGAACTAATATCATTGTTTGTCATTTTTACAGAGAGAGGTGTGAAAGATGACGGCATACAACGAGCAGTAGGTGTCTGCAAAAAAATTGTGTCGGCCTTCTCATACTCTTGGAAGAAAAGGAGGGATCTAGCCATTGCTCAGGATGAACTGGGTCTTTCAAAGCACGTGCTCACAACTGAGACGCCTACCAGGTGGGGATCACGTCACATGATGATACAAAGAGTACTTGAGCAAGAGAGGGCCATAAGTCAGGTTCTAAAAGCTGATAGGAAATCAAGGTACTTGGTCCTCAGTTGGCAAGATGTGGATGTCCTGGAGGCTGTAAACAAGGTGTTGAGCCCACTCTAGGACTTCACAGATGCCTTGTCTGGAGAGCAATATGTCAGCATCTCCTACCTCAAGCCAGTACTCCATCTCTTCAACACATCTATTCTGGCTGAGGAAGAGAATGATACTCAGCTGACCAAGGATGTGAAGAGAAACATTCTAGCCTAGTTGAATGAAAATATTCAGATCCGGTCACAGACGACCTGCTTGATATTGCGTCTTTTCTTGATCCACGACTCAGAACCACCTACATGAAGAAAGAAAAGGTGGAGCAGGTTATATCCAGAGCAGTCGAAGAAATATAGTCACTAAAGGATCAATAGAGAGACACTCCCTCAGCGGCTGCTGCAGGGCCTGTTCTTCCTCCTGAGGAAAAAAGAAAAAAAGCTAGTTTGTCCAGCTTTTTCAAAAGGCAGAGCACCAGCAGCATGGGCTGCAGTAGAGACACGCTCTCAGAGGAGGAAAGCATCAAAATGGAGCTGAGAACCTACTTACAAACCACAGAGGTTGACAGTGATGCAGACCCTTTGAACTGGTGGAGATGCCATCAGGCAAATTTCCCCCGCATTGCAAAGCTAGCTCGGCAGTATTTATGTATGCCTGCAACCAGTGCTCCATCTGAGAGAGTGTTCAGCACTGGTGGCAACACTGTAACGTGCCACAGGGCCGCACTCACACCAGATGTTGTGGACCGTCTGGTTTTCCTGGCTCAAAATTTGTAATGGCTGAAATGCGTTATGTAGCTTGTCCATAATGTTGAAATGTGTGAATACTGTCTGTTTCTATGCTACAGGATAATCCTGCAAGCCAAGTTGCACTTTATATTTGTTTTATATTTTCAGTTCTGGAATACTGTGTACTGCACCTGGCTTTAATTTGAAGCAATACTATTACTAATGCAAGTTGCATACATTTGTTTTACTATTTATTTGTTTGAATGTGAGTATACCGCAAAGTCTATATTAATGCAAGTTGCCTTCATGAAGGTTCAGTTGCTAAAGAAGTCTTCAAGTTGCACTTGTTTTATATTTTCTTTTTATATTTACTTGAATACTGTGTAGTTTACCTGGGCTTAAACTTGTAGGAATAGTATTATTAATGCAAGTTGCACACCTTTTCTATTTATTTGTTTACGTAAATATTATATATGCAAGTTGCCTTTGCATACTGTTCAGTTGTTAAAGAAATCTAAACTTTGCAGTTATAGGGGAAGGGGATTGTTTGCATTGTGTAGTTGCCAGTTGGTTTACAAAAGATGTTTTTTTAAGTTTGTGAAATTTGCACAATAAAATAAAAATTCTGTATTTTGACTGCAACTGTCATGCATTCTGATTCCTTCACTTCATTAGAATCATGAGTGAGTGCTACCTCTTTGTTAACAGCGTCATTTTGTGGGGCCTTGCAAACCTGTATTAATACTGGTGTGGAATTTGTCTACGATATTCATTCATCATGACAGTAAAATAGGGCATTCTAAGTCAATCTACTGCAGTATTTCCTCTCTCAATCAGTAGAAAATGTGATTACAACCTGGTCATGCATGGGAAAAAATACCGTCATATACCGTGAAACTGGTATCATTTTGAAAAATACTGTGATATAAATTTTTGGTCATACCGCCCAGCACTAGTTTAGCGGTTGCCAGGAGAACGGGACTTGCCTGACTGCATTGTGCCAAGTGTAAAGTTTGGTGGAGGGGGGATTATGGCGTGGGGTTGTTTTTCAGGGGTTGGGCTTGGCCCCTTAGTTCCAGTGAAAGGAACTCTTAATGCTTCAGCATACCAAGACATTTTGGACAATTTCATGCTCCCAACTTTGTGGGAACAGTTTGGGGACGGCCCCTTCCTGTTCCAACATGACTGCGCACCAGTGCACAAACCAAGGTCCATAAAGACATGGATGAGCGAGTTTGGTGTGGAGGAACTTGACTGGCCTGCACAGAGTCCTGACCTCAACCCGATAGAACACCTTTGGGATGAATTAGAGCGGAGACTGCGAGCCAGGCCTTCTCGCCCAACATCAGTGCCTGACCTCACAAATGCGCTTCTAGAAGAATGGTCAAAAATTCCCATAAACACACTCCTAAACCTTGTGGAAAGCCTTCCCAGAAGAGTTGAAGCTGTTATAGCTGCAAAGGGTGGGCCAACTTCATATTAAACCCTACGGATTAAGAATGGGATGGCATTAAAGTTCATGTGCATGTAATGAAGGGGTGGATTCTGAAATCCCCTGCCACTTCAATATATATATATATATATATATCCTAATTAAATTTATAATCAAAGCCTTAATCAATATTTATCCTCCTACATATTAAGATGATTTAAATGATTTCTTCTAGCTTGATTGTTCTCTAAAGTCTGTATTTGGTTTCATTCCTTTTGACTGAATTATATGCTTTTATTTATATTTATTTTATATTATATTTTATTCATTTTATATTATTTCCTTTTACTGAAACACTAAAGAATAAAGATGAATATTGCCTGTACTTCTCTATGAGGAGAAGAACATGTTATCTGTATGTTTTGGAGAACTATGTTGTTTTCAGTTGACGCTCCACCAACTCCAACCTTGGAGAAACTGTGTATGTGCGCCAGTATTCTGTGTTACAGATCGGTATTGAAGGTGTGCAACGGGCATCCTAGGGAGAGCGACAGTATGTTGTTCTGGGCAAGCTGGCGCCTGCCCCAGACCTGGAAGGTCACTATGTGCCTACGTGATCTATGGAGACGTGCATCTGATTAACTGACCATGTGTGGAAATTTACTATGACTATCTATTTTCTCTTAGCCAATCAGAATCATTCAACCTGCAGTAATGACATAGCTAGACCTTGAAAAGAGTATAACTGTTGAGAAATTGTAGGTACGAAAAAGTTAGAGGGAGAACGCGGCCTACGAACTCCTTGTGAGACTTGAAGCTGGCTTCTGCTGATGAAACTGCACACTATCCTTCAGTAAATTTTTCTTTAATAAATTGCACTCCTGACTCTTGGTCTTCATTCTTCACAACTGGTCTTGGGTCCTAAACTGATATTCCCCTAACAGTAAAGGCAGACGTCCCAAAACTTTTGGCAATATAGTGTAACTTTACTTAAGTATACTTAATAAAATGAACTTGAAGTAAACATATGCTTTGTAAGGGAATTCTTATGTGGTATTTGCTCATTATATAGTTCTGTACCTGCTGAGAACAAAATGCCTTTGCAAACGGCCACCCAATGTTCGTCATTCACTACAAGCTCTGTGAAATCCTTAGATGGCTGAACAGAATTATAGAAATATGGAAGATGATTGGCATGTTTGGTCTTTTCTGGGCTTATACACTTTCATAAAAACCTCACAAAGCCTATTCATATTTGACTGTAGGTGATATGATTGTGATCAACCCGGTTATGTGCTGGATGGATAATTGCATCATTCTCTGTTAATCACAGCACTTTAACAAGCAATATCATTTTCCATGTTTCCAATTACAATTAAGCTTCAGGGATTCAAAACAGGTTCACTGATGTCATTATTAATAGCAACATATAGATGTCTCTGTGGAAACTGAGCCATAATGTGTATAACAAAAGTCACGATGTGCCCACTCACATAAACATGATGTTCAAAGGACATTCGTGCTTCATTTCAAATTAACAAGTTAGTTTTGTGTATTTAATTTGGCCAGTGACGCAGTCAAGAGCATCTGGGGGAACCAAAAGCACATAACATCCAGTTTATACTCCAGAAGAGAGGCTAGATCACGCCGATGGAACTTGTGTTCAGAATCCATGGGAAAAGAGAGACCAGATATTCCTACAAAGAATGAGAGATGATGACAGGCTTGTCACTAACACTCCATGCTTTACCAGCACAATAATATATTAAGCCCAACTTTATATACTTTGTCCATGTGACGGCATTTTCATCAGTTTTCAGCGTGCCTAAACTATACAAGTATAGACATGACTGGTACAAAGTGATGGTTAGCTGTCAACAGCCGGACGGGTGAATTCTGCAGTGTAACAAGTGATAATTTCGCTGTGGATTAGTTGAATATGTGGAAAACCTCTGTCAGTAATGTCACTTACAGCAACAAAAACGACTTTGTAAGATAGAAGAGCAAACCGCAGTGGGAAAAGGGCGCGACCCGATTAGTCAGAGGCCGTTATACACATACATATAAACATGTATAACCAAACCGCACAATAGCTATAACAAGCAGCACAATAATTTAGATTAAAATATGCATTTACATGTATCATAAAATTTTTATATGTATGTTTTAAATACAGTAACTGTAATGGGATCTTATTAAATCCCTTACATTTACACATGAAAATAAACAAATGTTCCTGTATTCAGAGGACTGAATGTATGTCTACTGCTGACTTATGAACTCTTAGATTGCACCTGTTTTTCATTATTTAGTGATTTTAAACTATAGTATTTCTGCTTTATGACTGTGGAGAAGCTGATTTTGTATACACCACCTTTCAAAAACAATAATATGTAGCCAATATACTGTGACATTTTAGAGCATACAAAAATAAATGTTTTTTAAAAATAAAGAGTCAGTAAGAAATCTGACGATTCACTCAACTCACGATGCGATACGATTCACGATACTGGTTTCACGATACAATTTCTCATGATTTTTTTTTTACAAAATGAGATTTAATACAAATTATAAATGAAAAAGTGTCCTTTTATTTCTCAGACAAAATGCTGCACATTTCTTTATAAAATTGAAATATATTTTATGTAATAATAACACTAAATTTAGTGATAGTCCCTCCAAGGAGATGCCAGTGGTGTTTGTTTGAGCTCCGGCAGCTTCACCTCGTCCTGCACAGACCAACAGCAGAAATAAAGAGACAGGGGTTTTACATTGTTATAAAGGCAAGATTTTAATATTATTTCTTATAATTTGTATCATTACACTTGCAAGAGTTAGAAAAACAGAACCCATTTTGAACAATATGTCATAATAATCAAATTATTTAAAAAATCCATGTACACATTTAGAGAAAGAGATGCAACAGCACCGCTTTCTCCTTCAGTCTGTGAACACATCCTCGCGCTGGTCTTTCTCTCGATGAGCCTGGACTGCATTTACTACAGACGGCCTCGTCTCTTTAGCCATGAAAACACTGATGCACACTGTGATGTCCGTGGCTCTCGCGCTCGTCGCCGCGTGTGTTGCTGCAGATCCGCCGGTCAGTGGTTTGGCCTATTAATATCTTTTTACATGCAGACGGAGGTGACTGGAGCTTCTCACTGTGGTGATTATTAGTCTTCGGGAAGTCAAAATGCTGCCACACCAACGATTTGAATGAGTCAACGTCCACATTTACGCGCTTGCCGTCGCCATGTTTGCTATTGTTTGGCGGTGTGTGCACACTGTGCACAGATGCTGAAACGCAGTTTACTTGTTTATTGGTGTTTTCAGCGCGCGCACGCGCGCGCGAGAGAGAGAGAGAGAGAGAGAGAGAGAGAGAGAGAGAGAGAGAGAGCGTGCACATGGTTGCCAGATTGCAAATTTTAAGTAAAACACCGGACAGAATACTGTCCTATATATTATACTATCCTAGATATACAGTGGGGAGAACAAGTATTTGATACACTGCCGATTTTGCAGGTTTGCCCACTTACAAAGCATGTAGAAGTCTGCAATTTTTTATCATAGGTACTCTTCAACTGTGAGTGACGGAATCTAAAACAAAAATCCAGAAAATCACATTGTATGATTTTTAAATAATTAATTTGCATTTTATTGCATGACATAAGTATTTGATCACCTACCAACCAGTACGAATTCCGGCTCTCACAGACCTGTTAGTTTTTCTTTAAGAAGCCCTCCTGTTCTCCACTCATTACCTGTATTAACTGCACCTGTTTGAACTCGTTACCTGTATAAAAGACACCTGTCCACACACTCAATCAAACAAACTCCAACCTCACCACAATGGCCAAGACCATAGAGCTGTGTAAGGACATCAGGGATAAAACTGTACACCTGCACAAGGCTGGGATGGGCTACAGGACAATAGGCAAGCAGCTTGGTGAGAAGGCAACAACTGTTGGCGCAATTATTAGAAAATGGAAGAAGTTCAAGATGACGGTCAGTCTCCCTCGGTCTGGGGCACCATGCAAGATCTCACCTCGTGGGGCATCAATGATCATGAGGAAGGTGAGGGATCAGCCCAGAACTACACGGCAGGACCTGGTCAATGACCTGAAGAGAGCTGGGACCACAGTCTTAAAGAAAACCATTAGTAACACACTACGCCGTCATGGATTAAAATCCTGCAGCGCACGCAAGGTCCCCCTGCTCAAGCCAGCGCATGTCCAGGCCCGTCTGAAGTTTGCCAATGACCATCTGGATGATCCAGAGGAGGAATGGGAGAAGGTCATGTGGTCTGATGAGACAAAAATAGAGCTTTTTGGTCTAAACTCCACTCGCCGTGTTTGGAGGAAGAAGAAGGATGAGTACAACCCCAAGAACACCATCCCAGCCGTGAAGCATGGAGGTGGAAACATCATTCTTTGGGGATGCTTTTCTGCAAAGGGGACAGGACGACTGCACCGTATTGAGGGGAGGATGGATGGGGCCATGTATCACGAGATCTTGGCCAACAACCTCTTTCCCTCAGTAAGAGCATTGAAGATGGGTCGTGGCTGGGTCTTCCAGCATGACAATGACCCGAAACACACAGCCAGGGCAAATAAGGAGTGGCTCCGTAAGAAGCATCTCAAGGTCCTGGAGTGGCCTAGCCAGTCTCCAGACCTGAACCCAATAGAAAATCTTTGGAGGGAGCTGAAAGTCGGTATTGCCCAGCGACAGCCCCGAAACCTGAAGGATCTGGAGAAGGTCTGTATGGAGGAGTGGGCCAAAATCCCTGCTGCAGTGTGTGCAAACCTGGTCAAGAACTACAGGAAACGTATGATCTCTGTAATTGCAAACAAAGGTTTCTGTACCAAATATTAAGTTCTGCTTTTCTGATGTATCAAATACTTATGTCATGCAATAAAATGCAAATTAATTACTTAAAAATCATACAACGTGATTTTCTGGATTTTTGTTTTAGATTCCGTCTCTCACAGTTGAAGAGTACCTATGATAAAAATTACAGACTTCTACATGCTTTGTAAGTGGGCAAACCTGCAAAATCGGCAGTGTATCAAATACTTGTTCTCCCTACTGTACATATAGATATAAAATACAACGCTCACTTAAATGACACCATTAGTCCACAGCGCCACCTGGAGGCAAATACAGTTCTGATGTTATTGCACCAAATAAACAACAACATCTATCATATCCTATATACAAAATGAATACAAAAATATACAGTGGGGCTCAAAAGTCTGATATCACATTGAGAAAACGAAACTACATGCTTTAAACCTGGAAATAACAACGCTTTTGATTCATATTAAAGTTCTGATTCTTAACATTTGATGGGTAAAGGAAATAACCACCACAGGACTCCCTGCAAACTCATGTGGCGAAACTAGGAAGCATTTCTAATGTAAGTTAGTTGTGGTGACAGTAAACATTAACCGAGAGATGCGTGTTCGGTTAGCGCATGTGTGGCGGCATAACCATAAAATGTCAAGTTTTCTATAACGACCCTTGTTTTGTACAAGTTTTCAGACTGAGTGTAGAGTAAAGGGTTAGAAATGAATGAAGTCTCACAGGTCAAAGACCGCGTATCTGTAGAGTCGTCGTCTGCGTGTGTGCGTCTGCAGAGACTGCGTGTGTGTGTGCGCGCGCGTGTGCGTCTGCAGAGACTGCGTGTGACGCAGGCGGCCAGCAGCCAATGGCCGGACACGCGCGCGCAGGCGCAGCAGAGTTGCGCAGTTACAGGCTGAGGAGCGCAGCCATTACACTTTAGCTTAAACCTTTATAAACCGCCGTTCGGATCGCATTGGCCAAATCATTTCTCTACTAATTCCGTTATGGCGAACTGAAAGTAGCTGAAAATGTGAGCGGGATTTGACTGATCTCTGCTCAGGAAAGTTGTGAAACTTCACCAGGGTTAGCGTGTCTGCTAGTGTCAGTGAACACTCACCTCTTCTTCACTGCGGTGTGATGATGATGATGATGATGATGGGCTCTCCTCTCAGGAACCAGCCGTTATGCGAGGATGACCTCGCGCCCGCGCGCGCGTCACCGCTCGAGCTCGAGGCCGCCGCTCCCGCGCTGCTCTGTGAGTCTGCGAGTTTGAGTAAATCTGGGCTGTTTTCACCTGTTTAAGCATTTGAGTAAATCTGTTAGTGGAGCTGGCTACTGTCTGCTCAGTATAGGGACTTACTTAGACTACAACTCATTAATTTCTTCATAGAGAAATAATATATAAGCATAACATATAAACATTTCAAGACAGATGTAAAGTGATAGTATCTACCTCTGCACAATCCAGTGTGATTTTAGCTTCATAAAAAATACATCATATAATAACTTCATCATATCATAATCATATAATAACAATAACTTCACTACCCATAATCCTTAAGAGAGTTCTACCAATCAGAGAGTCCTTGTTACCTTGGAAACAAGAACTTTGCCAGAAAAGCTGATCTGTTTCCCTACGCTCTCAAACAACTCATATATTTGTATACATTTAATGTTTTGCAGTAAACGTAAAATATATTTACTTTTAAACTTAAATAAATATAATCATTTCATATTGTGTTTTCTTATTTGATTACATTGTTTGCAATGCTTCATGGGACTAGTAGCTCATTTCTATCAGATGTTGTAATGTTGTGATCCTCCATCGCGGAGCTGTTGGTCGGTCCAAATACCGGCGAGGGTAAAAGAGATAGAACTGTTCGTCTGGTCATGTTTACTCTCATGTTTACTCTCATGTTTACTCACGTTTACTCTCATGTTTACTCATATGTTTACTCTCATGTTTACGCTCATGTTTACTCATGTTTACTCTCATGTTTACTCTCATATTTACTCATGTTTACTCTGTTTACTCTCATGTTTACTCTCATGTTTACGCTCATGTTTACTCTCATGTTTACTCTCATGTTTACTCATGTTTACTCTCATGTTTACTCTCATGTTTACTCTGTTTACTCTCATGTTTACTCTCATGTTGACTCATGTTTACTCTCATGTTTACTCTCATGTTTACTCTCATGTTTACTCTCATGTTTACTCATGCTCTTTGTTGTGTTTGTGGTCACAGATCCCATCAGTGTTAACAGCGCTTTATCATCGTCGGCCATTCTTAACAACAGAGACAACAAAGTGCCACATGGTCAGTATGTTATGAAACATTTATATTATATATCATGAAGTATTATGTGACGGCTGAAGTGTTTGTAAATTAACAGATGTTTTTTTTTCTAGATAATGTGCTGATTGTGATGTTTACATAAATTTGACATTGTATTGCAATCTCTAAAAATGTCCACTAACCCCGCAGGTGTTGGAGGGATTGAGGCCGTTTCCACCTCGTCTGAGTTTACCCATGATGCCATTGTGCACCTGATCGAAGCCATGCAGAGGTGCTGGGACGTGTACAGTGCTCGAGAGCGATCGCTTCTCTTCCAGAGCGTCCAGAAAGAGCTGGAAGGTCACGGTCACTCCTTACCTGTCGAGAAGATCCGCAGGAAATGGAATAACCTCATCGTTACATACAAGAGAGTCAAAGACCGCAGCTTGTTGTGCGGCGGCCAAACCAAGACCTCGTGGGAGTACTTTGAAGTAAGAGAGTGTGGACATACAGAGCATCCGGAAAGTATTCACAGCGCTTCACTTTATCCACATTTTGTTATGTTACAGCCTTATTCCAAAATGAATTAAATTCATTATTTTCCTCAAAATTCTACAAACAATATCCCATAATGACAACGTGAAAGAAATTTGTTTGAAATCTTTGCAAAAATCCCATGTACATAAGTATTCCCAGCCTTTGCCATGACACTCAAAGTTGAGCTCAGGTGCTCCTGTTTCCACTGATCATCCTTGAGATGTTTCTACAACTTGATTGGAGTCCACCTGTGGTAAATTCAGTTGATTGGACATGATTTGGAAAGGCACACACCTGTCTATATAAGGTCCCACAGTTAACAGTGCATGTCAGAGCACAAACCAAGCCATGAAGTCCAAGGAATTGTCTGTAGACCTCCGAGACAGGATTGTATTGAGGCACAGATCTGGGGAGAGTTACAGAAACATTTCTGCAGCATTGAAGGTCCCAATGAGCACAGTGGCCTCCATCATCCGTAAATGGAAGAAGTTTAGAACCACCAGGACTCTTCCTAGAGCTGCCGCCCGGCCAAACTGAGCGATCGGGGGAGAAGGGCCTTAGTCAGGGAGGTGACCAAGAACCCGATGGTCACTCTGACAGAGCTCCAGCGTTTCTCTGTGGAGAGAGGAGAACCTTCCAGAAGAACAACCATCTCTGCAGCACTCCACCAATCAGGCCTGTATGGTGGAGTGGCCAGACGGCACATGACAGCCCGCCTGGAGTTTGCCAAAAGGCACCTGAAGGACTCTCAGACCATGAGAAGCAAAACTCTCTGGTCTGATTAAACAAAGATTGAACACTTTGGCCTGAATGGCAAGTGTCATGTCTGGAGGAAACCAGGCACCGCTCATCATCTGGCCAATCCCATCCCTACAGTGAAGCATGGTGGTGGCAGCATCATGCTGTGGGGATGTTTTTCAGCGGCAGGAACTGGGAGACTAGTCAGGATTGAGGGAAAGATGAATGCAGCAATGTACAGAGACATCCTTGATGAAAACCTGCTCCAGAGCGCTCTGGACCTCAGACTGGGGTGAAGGTTCATCTTCCAACAGGTCAACGACCCTAAGCACACAGCCAAGATAACAAAGGAGTGGCTACGGGACAACTCTATGAATGTCCTTGAGTGGCCCAGCCAGAGCCCAGACTTGAACCCGATTGAACATCTCTGGAGAGATCTGAAAATGGCTGTGCACCGACGCTCCCCATCCAACCTGATGGAGCTTGAGAGGTCCTGCAAAGAAAAATGGGAGAAACTGCCCAAAAATAGGTGTGCCAAGCTTGTAGCATCATACTCAAAAAGACTTGAGGCTGTAATTGGTGCCAAAAGTGCTTCAACAAAGGCTGTGAATACTTATGGACGTGATTTTTTTTTTATTTTTTTTTTTTAGTTTTCTATTTTTAATATATTTGCAAAGATTTCAAACAAACTTCTTCCACGTTGTCATTATGGGGTATTTGTAGAATTTTGAGGAAAATAATGAATTTAATCCATTTTGGAATAAGGCTGTAACATAACAAAATGTGGAAAAAGTGAAGCGCTGTTAATACTTTCCAGATGCACTGTATTATTAATAATGCATATTCATTTCAGCATGTTTTTATCACATGACATTCATATTCTCATATTATTGTAAGAATCTTTTTTTAGAAACACTAAACTTATTACCTGGAATACTTGAATGACCTTAAATATCAGAATAATAATAGTGCAATGTTGAATACAGTAGCTAACCTGTGGAACAACACTGATGTTAGGATCATCATGGACATAAAGAACAGTGACTGAATAACCGTCCCTGTTCTGTTCTTTATTGACCACAGATGATGGATAATATTTTAGGAAAGACTAAGTTTGTTCAGCGAGGCCCTGCTTCAGCCACTCTTGTTGGATTTGCAACTACAGCCAAAGCCGCTGTAAAATCTGAGGATTCCGCGCCGGTGGCTGCAGTGGCTGCTCCGTGTCTGCTTCCCACCGGAATCATCACAGCCTCTTCCCAGATCCCAGCGCTGGTCCCGTCCCCAGTGCTGTGCAAGGTGAGCGGCAGCGCAGACGCTCCTCATCCAGAGCCGGCTCCGCCGCTGGGCCGCCGGCCACTGAGACGCCGGTTACGGCAGCTCCGGCTCAGCTCCTCTCGCATTGCTCCGCATGGGCCAGCGGAGGAACGCACGGCACTTCTGCGCACCTTCCTCAGCGCTCAAGAGGAGCGCGCTCGTGTGGAGGAGCAGCAGCAGCGGCGGACAGACGCGCGCGAGCGGCGCAGGGAGAGAGCGGCGCGGGCCGCGGCCGAGGCCATGGGGAGGATGGCCACGGCGCTGGAGCTCATCTCGTCCAAACAGGACACCATCATCGCTCTGCTCCAGAGACTGGCCGACAAACACTGAGAGAGAACATCACTGTCCTGTTCCTCCTCTGCTAAAGGTGCTTTAGGAACTGAACTGAATTTGATTTGAAGTGTATGAACTGTATCCTGTTGGTAATAGTATCATCATTGACCGGATCTTGGTTACTGTTAAAATCTTGAAAGCAAAATGTAAAAACAAACAAACATATGGACTCTGACATATTATCAATATATTCAGTGCCTATACAAAGGATGTTTTCATGTTTTACAACATTGTTCCACAGATGGTTTTTATTTTTGACACTGTTATTAATAATACAATATCAATAATAATACAATAACAGTATTGTTTCATGTCAAATGTTTAGTCACAAAAAGTTATTACAGTTGTAAATTAAAGAGGGGGTATCCCACACAGTTTCTGTCAATCTCATGTCAATCTTGAGTACCTATAGAGTAGTATTGCATCCTTCATATCTCCGAAAAGTCTTTAGTTTTATCATATTTATAAAAGACAGATACGCTGTACCAAGTCTTTCCGAATAAAACCGAGCGGCTGGAGGCGTATCGTGTGGGCGGAGCTAAAGAATCAGGAGCGCGCGCAGCTATTGCATTGAGAGCGTCTGAAAGCTGTGACATCCTTAGAAAACGTGGAAAAAAACGTCCTAAATAAACGATGGCTATCAATCAGATTCAGCCATACATATATGATCGGAACAAGCGGAACGGTTTTGCACGTCAGACTAGTGCGTGTTTACATAGAAAAACAATGGAATAGTAGCGCTTTGTGTGAACGGCCCCTATGAAATAGAAACAGACACCTATAGTGGTCAGCTAAACAAATGTATTTAAACACACACCATACATCGCATGCTCCATTGTTAAATTAACTATACGTTCATGTTATTTGCTTGATGTGCACTTACGCGCCGATAGCCAACAACACACAGACATTTGAAGCAGTTTTACTCACCGCCTGCGGTTCCAACGCATGACCGTGAACCTTTATCGTTGGGACCGCTCCATCTTTCAGCATTAGACGATCTGCAAATCCGGAGTTGAACTGGGCCTTGTTTATAAAACAATCATCGCCGAAATGCAGGGAACAAACAAAAACACTTGCGCAACTCTGTTGCTGCTCCGGAAAAACAAACTCCATCCACTGTCCCCTTAACGCTGGGTTTTTTGGGAAGCTGAACAGGGTTGTCTTGCCCTGACAACCAAAAACACACTTCTTTGGTGACATTGTTGATTTCATGAAGTCCTGTGACCTGTGCAGCGCAGCCGACGACTTCCCTAAAGCCGAGCAAAGCGCTTTGATGAGCGTGCATTTGCTCTCTCGCTCTGGTCGACGTGTGTGCGCGCGCCCTTCCGGGAGAAGTGCCCGTACAAGGAAATTCCGCCCTTGTTGACGTCACATAGGCCCATACTCGAAAAAAACTTTCCGAAACTTGTGAGAAACCGGAAGGAGTATTTTTGGCACAGAAATACTCCATTAAACGCCCAACTTATTTTTTGAAACTTTGGCCATGTTTAGCATGAGAATCCAACAGTGTAAAAAGCTCAGAATGCATGAAATAGCATTATACCCCCCCCCCCCCCCCCCCCTTAAGGGGAAAAAACTCTTCTTTCGGAAGATGGACAGTTTTAAAATTAAAAATAAGAATAAACGTGTTGTAATTATTATTGCTCATTATAGTGGTCAGTAGCACAATACACATTCATATTCAATAATATGCCTCCAAAACTGATGAAGCCCCGAGTATGTGAGTGTAATGGGTGAATGGATGCATTATTTTACAGTTCGGCTCAAGGATCAGGCTCGTTTGAGATGAGCCGATGAATGTGTCTCGACTGATGGGTGTGTCTCCACTGATGGGTGTGTCCGACTGATGGGTGTGTCTCCACTGATGGGTGTGTCTGACTGATGGGTGTGTCTCCACTGATGGGTGTGTCCGACTGATGGGTGTGTCTCGACTGATGGGTGTGTCTCCACTGATGGGTGTGTCCGACTGATGGGTGTGTCTCCACTGATGGGTGTGTCCGACTGATGGGTGTGTCTGACTGATGGGTGTGTCCGACTGATGGGTGTGTCCGACTGATGGGTGTGTCTCGACTGATGGGTGTGTCTGACTGATGGGTGTGTCCGACTGATGGGTGTGTCCGACTGCTCTGATGTCACGCTGACATAGGCAGGATCATATTCACATCACTTGAAAACAGCCCATCTGGATTAAGACTCACACTTCACGATTTGTGGCTGGATTTTGCAGTCGCAGGCAGTTTTCCAAGGTCTGTGACAAAACCCCTGGATTGTGGCCAAATCGTGCTCGTTGCGTCGCTAATGCTCGTCAAATATGAGCCTGTCTGATTTTCAAACATGTTTTATATTATCGGCACGTGATCTTATAGTGTGAGCGATGAAACAACATGTTAAACTGCTCTAATGATCTCATGCACCTTAATGTACATGGATGACAGTTTGATCATAATTGCTCTATACTAATAAATTAACAATATATTTTTAAAAAATGTAAATAAGTGGTCTTTGCTCTACCTAACGTTATGATACATTTTATTTACCATCATTTTTTGTTGGACAGACGTGGACAGACAGCTCGCTTGCATTTCTGCCCAATTTTCTTTGTTGTCTGATGTTTTTTCTGCACATGTGACTGGACAGCGAGCATGAGCCGCTCTCTAGACAATGTTTTTCCGTTGTTGGTCAAAGATCTTGTAGTTTGTGCACATTATAGACGTTGTGTTGTGTTGTATGAGCGCTGTTAAGATGAGCTACCTAACTAATTAATATCATCACATAGTAAATGAAAATTGACGGGGTAAGCTCGTTACTGGAGTCGGTTAGATGAAAACCATGTAGTGGTATTGTAACGTCTACGTCGACCGCGTGGCCTAATGGATAAGGCGTCTGACTTCGGATCAGAAGATTGAGGGTTCGAGTCCCTTCGTGGTCGTTGTTTTTTAACTTCGGTTTATTTATAAGTAAATCATTCTAATATAATTTAAATTTTAAAACCGTGCATGTGTTTTTCAAAACAAAGTATAAACTCTGACTCTGATGTGAACTAACGCTCGAACACCAGTCTGTCAGCGGCATATGCCATCACTATTAGCCCCGATCTTCCGCAGTGGCTCCAGCAGCAGCAGAGTGGCGCAGCGGAAGCGTGCTGGGCCCATAACCCAGAGGTCGATGGATCGAAACCATCCTCTGCTAGCTTCATTTTACTTCCCCACCAAAGCTGTTAATTTCTCTGTGACAATGTATCACGTTGACATTTATTATTTGAAAAATAATAGTTTTAGTTCTTTATATTTTATTCCATTTTAAGTTTCATTCGCATTTAAAAATGGCAAAAGAACACAACTGGTTGAGTAATGGGGTTTTTCTAGCATGTCATCCAAATACCTTTAACTCTAATTAACACAGTCCTGCCCACTATTAACAGTCAAAGCATATGCACAGTATAATCCGGCTCTTTGCTTTAATACAGGTTTACAGTTTATCAAATCTTGCTTCAAATCTAAAAAAGTTCTAAAGTAAACTGAAATATCATTCAGTATATGCTATGCATTACATACAGCAAAAAATACACCACTTTTACAATGTGATATTTTGCAATGTTTTATAAATTTTTTAATACAGAACAAATGTAATGTTTTGGGTTCAGTCAAAGTCGACTCGTCTTGCTTGCTTTGTTGCTGCATGTTTCTTCTTCTGTTTGAGTCTTTCCAAATTTCTTTGATCTAATCTGGAAAGAAAAGAAAAGCATTATTGTGAGGCAGAGCTGCATTAGTGATACTCTGACGACATGCGCTGTAACCTGTGAGCCCTGCGGGCGAGATCCTCCGGCGCTGGTTCTGGTCGCCGCCGCCCGGCTTCACTGATCATCTCTGAGATCTTCTGAAGACAGGCTTCCAGGTTCCTCTGCTGGCTTCTGCTCATCTCAGAGCTCACAATTAACTCTCCTTCTTTATTGACACGGGTTTTATTCTGTTGACACAAGTCTTTATGCCGTGAGCAGTGCATGCGACACATGTTATTATTATATATGTTACTCGTACCTTCAGGAGAATCTCTCTCCTCACTTCTTCCGGAATCCATTCTGCTGTCTGCACATGGAAACGCACCTCTGCTTTCGTACTGACTGCAAAACAATATTACAGAATATTAAAGGATTAATTCACTTCAAAAACTTGGATGAGACGGGGGTGAGTAAATTATCAGGAAACTTTCATTCTGAAGTGAACTAATCCTTCAAGTGACAAAATGTATGTTTATAAAATATACATTTAATCTGAACAGACGGTACTTTATTATTTGACAAATCCATTGTTCTGTCTGGAAACACTTCTTCTATACAACATACACACACTATCCTTACACACAATCATCTTTAAGTCAATGTGTGCACTAACACAAACACGTTTTGTTCAGATAAAGCAGGTTTCTGCACTTACATCAGTGAGCGTGTGTAAGCGACTCTAATAAACACAGCAGTTAACACACTCGAACACCTTCACACACACAGTCGTACACCTTCACACACACTCGAACACATTCACACACACTCGTACACACACACAGGTCACAGAACCCTTACCCTTGTTGACATGTTGACCGCCTGCTCCGCTGCTCCGACTGTATGTTATCTTCAGTTTATCTAAAGACAGTTTCAGTAGATTCAGACTTCAGTTATAAAAACATCATCTGATCTCAGTTATAATATAACACTTAACGTTACCGAGCGGGATGGGGGAGAGCCGATCGTCCTGACAACAAACAGTGACATTGAGTTAATATGCGATGTTGCACATCATTGAGTCAGAGCAAATACAGAAACATGTTTCACCTGTGTAAGACGCGATGCTTTCCTCATGTGTAAATAACTACTGCCTTCATTGCGCTTCGATCGCGTTCTGTCACTACTGACTGCAGTTACTAACCGACGGCACATATTCCTCGAGCAGGACAGATTGTTCAGTAACAAACAGAAACCTGTAACCATGGATGCCGCCGCCATGTTGAAAATGAAGAACCACGTGCAAGGAAAACATCCGCTTTTGCTAATCTGTCGTCATACACGTTTTTTTCCCCAAAGCCACAGCTTTAATGACTAATTTTAGCCTTATATTTGACATTGTTCTATAATTAGAGCCAGGCATTGCACTGGCCTTCAGCTGCCCGACACATCAACACAGAACTTTTCAAAATAAGAGTGCAGAAGAACATTTGGGACAAAAATGTGGGTTGTGATAATGACTTTACAGTGGTCATTTTTGATAAACTCATATAAATAATTTGTACAATGTGGGTGTAACCATATGTCGACTGCTGGTGCTTATTGTTTTATAAAGGGCGTAATAAGGCAGATGGAACGACATCTGTAATTATTCTCCCTTGGCAAAGCGAGTAAACAATAGGAAAGGTTCCACCGAGATTTGAACTCGGATCGCTGGATTCAGAGTCCAGAGTGCTAACCATTACACCATGGAACCGCTCGGTGCCGTATCATGTCAACGAGGGCTTTTAAGCATTCACGTTGTTTTAGAGTAGCGTTCAATGAACTTGTGTAATATTAAATATCCGTGTAGTTTCTCCTCTATGTAGCTATTGGAAACACTTTATCCATCCTTGTAACATATTAAACTAAATTAAATTTAAATGTAACTTAAAATTAGAATTAACTCCATAGTTTCTATCCGGAATCACATGCGACTCGTTGAATGCATTTATGTAAAAATAGATTAGAGAAACAGCAAAAAGTAGTCACCCCAGATGGGACTCGAACCCACAATCCCTGGCTTAGGAGGCCAGTGCCTTATCCATTAGGCCACTGGGGCATTGATTGGTAACGACGGAACAGTTTCATACTTAACTGCTGATTCATACTTCACAGACATGCGTCCGCCTTTTCATTTTCACTTGGTATTTTATCGTCGCTAACAATATCATTTACGTTCCAGTATATAAAACAAACTTTAGCAAAATCGCGTGCTTTTTGTAGCACAGAAAATATATTTTATAAAATAACGAAAAGCGCATAAGTCATGTGTAGAATCCAGTGTTTTGGTAATATCTGATTATTTAGAAGGCAAAGCGTGAAGAGTGTGTTTTTGCAGTGAGATGAGCGCGCGCGCACACACACACACACACACACACAGCAGGCGCTCGGCCAACTTTATTTCCTGGCTGACAGACAGTCATGATGTTTGCGCTAGCATTAGCCCACAGCTCGAGGAATGTCGTCCTTTAGTTAGGCTTACAGTCTTTTCGGTTTGATTAGACAAATAACACCAAGCACTATGAATTTATTACCATCAAATCCTCACGGTAATGGATTACTTTATGCTGGATTTAACCAGGATCACGGTAAGATGTTTACTATTAGCTAACGCAAGCTAACATCACTGGTACTCACCGTTATGAATCAGAGGTCAGAAAACTCTTATTTATGTCACACATTAAACACATCAGTTTGTTTGTTGTTGTCGGTCCAAGCGTCTAGTTGTGCGATATGTTGGACTTGATGAACAGGATTGTTGTTTTGCCTAGCAAGCTAACGAACTTGAACAGCTGATTAGCCACAAAGATCACATGAGTGTTTTCCTGCTGTCAGCGTGTTTGCATTTTGTATTTTTTATTTTAATTGACCAACAATTGTAGTTATATATGAGTATCACTTGTAACGTTGTTACAAAGTGACCACATTTCACCATTTTATCAACTAAACATTGACAGTTGTGTTAGCGGCTAACTATAATAGCGCTAGCTCTGTGTGACTCTCGAGGGAAGAATCTGAGCCATTGGATATTTCAATTTAACATAAATAACACAATCCATAATGTAAAGTGTTATTAAAGTTTGTATAAATCCGATTACGTGCGTTATGCGACGCGTTAGTAACTATAACACAATGTGTCTCTAATAACTGTATTAAACAGCATTAACTGGCGCATTATAGCCGATGAATGAAGAGGTTAACGGGTTTAAAACACGGATTTATGCAGGTCAGCCTCTGTCAGTCACATTTACATCTAATAAGCATAACTGGGTGTAATGAAGCTCTTCTGCTGAAGCTCTAGACCTCAATCAAGGATTAAGATAGTCTCAAAATAAACTGCAGGTTTGAGCTGTTTTAACTAAAAGTGTATCTTAAAATATTTCAGTCCTAATTGAACTAAACCCTGTCTGTGAAACCAGGCCTAAATATCCATGAATCCCTTTGTTGTACTTACTCACTAAGTAACTCACTTTCGCTTCCCAGGCAGACACAAATCAAAGGTTCTCAAGCCACATGGAGACATAGTCTGGGTTAGGGTTAGTCTGGGTTATGGTTAGTCTGGGTTATGGTTAGTCTGGGTTAGGGTTAGTCTGGGTTATGGTTATGGTTAGTCTGGGTTAGGGTTAGTCTGGTTAGGAGTCCGTCTCCTCTTAAAGGTGAAACAGCAGAGCAGCAGGAACTCCCAGTATTTCCCATAAAATGTGTGTTTTTCCCCACCAGGATGTTTTGCGTGTGGAATGGAGAATGGATTCAGGGTTTATAACACAGACCCGCTCAAAGAAAAGGAAAAGCAAGGTGAGTCTGCAGATGTTCTGAAGATCAGACGGCAATATGTGGGAGTTAGAAACTGTGTGTGTGAAACTTGCTTCCTATTAATGCAAATACATAAGGCAGATTAAACATCCACTTGTGTTTAGTTCAGCGTCAGCAGAAGTCCTGCGCTATGAATGATGACTCAGGAATAGTTCTAGACACACCCAGAGGACGAGCGTCTGAGAAGCACCCGTTAGCAAGAGTTACTCATTCACCGTCAGGCTCTCTTAAGGGATGTTTATTGTGTCTGCGTTCCTCATGATTCTCTTTGCTCTCAGAGTTTCTTGAGGGAGGAGTCGGTCACGTGGAGATGCTTTTCCGATGCAATTATCTGGCGCTTGTTGGAGGTGGGAAAAAACCAAAGTACCCTCCCAATAAAGGTACATTTCTCTTTGAGATGGACATTGCTCGAAGGCTTTATGGCATAATTTGATAAAGTTGTGAGCACACGTTTGGTGCATGTTCTAATTTATAAACATACTCGATATATTTATGAAACCATTTAGCACAGTTGCAATATGCAAGTAAACACATGTTTGCATCTGTGTTAGTGATGATTTGGGATGATCTGAAGAAGAAGACTGTGATCGAGATCGAGTTTTCCACCGAGGTCAAAGCGGTGAAGCTTCGGCGTGACAGGTATCAGATCTCCAGATCCTGTGGTTGCTTTTGAATCCTTTGGTATAATATTTGTTAGATTTTGATGCTGAAAATATCCGACGGCTGATTCAGGAAGTTTTTAGAGATCAAAGGGTTAAGAAGTTCCAATAACATTAATGCCTAGCCATAATTTCTGGTTACCTTAACCATCTCTGACAAATATTGTACAGTAATAAAGTACAATTTCATGCTACACACGGTACTAATTTCCATACCATAACAAAAACTCTTGGAACGTATTTATATAATATGACGAGTAAACAACACTTCAAAATCACGTAGCTTTCAAATATTTATCATTAATTAAAAAAAAAAATTTTTTTTGAAAAAGTGAAAAGTCAGTAATAAAGTGAATAACAGAGTGTTTTATTAAAGCGACTGAAGGTGATGGTTATCCATCTTCAAAAACACGCACACAAATCCAGAGCATTCATTTTACTGGAACATTTGACAACACGTAATAAAACATTAATAATTGGCTTTAAGTTCCTTCTTTGTGGTGAATCTGCTTGCTTTGGTGTTTCAGGATCGTGGTGGTCCTGGACTCCATGATTAAAGTCTTCACGTTCACTCATAACCCTCATCAGCTGCATGTGTTTGAGACATGCTATAACCCCAAAGGTAGGCTCTCGAGTCACGGAGGACAGTGGCGACTCTCATGAGCAGATATAAGAGCTGTATTCTCACCTCTCTGCAGGTTTGTGTGTCTTGTGCCCAAACAGCAACAATTCCCTGCTGGCGTTCCCAGCCACACACTCTGGACACGTTCAGATCGTGGATCTGGCCAACACGGAGAAGCCTCCGGTGGATATTCCCGCTCACGAGGGGGCGCTGTGCTGCGTGGCGCTTAACCTGCAGGGCACACGCATCGCCACCGCCTCTGAGAAGGTCCGTTCTCGTTATATTGGTGTCTTGTGTTGGCGTGTCACACACGGACATGATCATGTGACTGATGGAGAATCTGTCCTCTCTCTAGGGGACCCTGATCAGAATATTCGACACCTCGGCAGGTCATCTGATCCAGGAGCTGAGACGAGGATCACAGACGGCCAACATATACTGGTACCATCACAGCCTGCTCTGTTACTGTATAGAGTCAAGTGTGTGTATTTACAGCCGTGTGTGTTTGTATTTCAGCATCAATTTCAACCAGGATGCGTCTCTCATCTGCGTTTCCAGTGACCACGGCACAATCCATGTGTTTGCTGCCGAGGATCCCAAGAGGAACAAGCAGTCCAGGTTAGTGTTAACCCACACTCGAGGGGTCAGTGGGCATGATCGAACGCTGTTGTTGTTATGGACTACTTGCACAAATACTTCTGCGTTCTGCATCTCGGGAGTTTCCGGTAACAGCGTTCAGCGTACCTACAGACATGAGAACGCAGATTATCACCGTGTTTTATGGCTGCCAGTTGATTAAAACCATAAATCATGTTTTCTGCGTTAGCATGAATTATCTTGAGCCTGCTGAAATGTTCCTATAAATATATTTTCTTTCCAGCTGTGCTTTCTGAATAATAAATCAGTCTATTTCCCCACTATCCTGCAGCAGTCCAGAGCTCGTCTTCTCATTAACAGTGTTTTTTTTTTCATATTTAATGATCATATTTCATACCTGTTACATTTTTAAATGAATTTGACTGATAAAAGGATTGCTCGTGTGCGCTGGCGCTCTTAATCCAGTCTGTTAAAATAGTTGAATGAATGAATGCGTGCCTCGTACTGATAGGCTATTGTAGGCTACGGTAGTTATTTTATATTTCATAATAAAATTGTGCCAGCTGGAACAAATGCTATAAAGAAATTATGAATTATCACACCGGGTAGATCACCGCAGGATAAAAAGTGGTCGAAAGTTTCTTCAAAGAGCCAGAAAGTCACTTTGGAGGCACAACAAATGAACAGTGATACTAGCGTTAGTGTTTCAGACAGGACAGCAGATGTCACCTGACCGTCGTGAAATCTCGTTCTCAAGGAGATGATGTCTGGAATATAATATAACACAATCACAGTGACGCCGACTGGGTTCAGCATTGATCCGAGTCTCTTCAGAGGAAGCTCACACACGGCGACTACAGTACAGGACTCTTTTACTTTAATGGTAGACATTTTTTAATTTGCCTAAAACGATATGGAGCAATTCTTATATGTCTTGTCTCCCACTTCTTGATTGTCGCGCCTGAGCTGACACTGACAGGCGGTTGTCATGACAATGGCGTAGTTTAGGGCGGCGTTGATTTACACGGAATCAAACCCGTTTCAGAGCGCGTTAGACACTCGGGGCTGAGGTGGGTCAGACCCGGCGTATTTTAAGTCTGCTTTAATGCGGCATTGCGTCTTTACACAGAATTTTGAGCAGACACAGCCGCTTTAGAGCAGCCTTAACTCGGCTGTGTAAAGATGCCTTATGACATTCTTCTTTCAGATATTGCACTTTATAACGTGTTAAATATGGATATTTTTCTTACACAAAAGCATGGATTCCCTTCAGAAGGCCTTTATTAACCCCTGGAGCCGTGTGGAGCACTTTTATAATGGATGGATGCACTTTTATAATGGATAGATGCACTTTTATGGGCTTCCAATTTTGGGCTGCCATTCACTCCCATTATAAAGCTTGGAAGAGCCAGGACATGTTTTAATATAACTCTGATTGTGTTCGTCATACACACCTAGAATGAGTACATCATTGTCTAATCTTCATTTTTGGGTTAGAGTGCTAGCAGTGTAGGCTAACACTCAGTAATCCGGTGCGTTTGTGCACACTGTAATCATATTAGCTTCAAATCCAGACAAGGTAGCACTAATTTTACATCATACAGCACTGTGTAAATGACATTAATATGGTAATATAGCACAGCATATATTCAAATCAAGGGTTTAAAGTGTGAAGCAGAACTCTCCTGTCCGCTTCGCCCGAAGCGACCGTCACACACACACACACACACACACACACACACACACACACACACACACACATTCATGCTGAAGATCTCACGGCTCGATTCCATTACATCTGAGAGGATTGTGAAATTAAATGTTTTTTGGATATTCAGAGATTTGTTTTAATGATATAGATGCGTATGAGCTGAATGTTGACGGTAAATGAGAAAGTATTATAGCCTGTTGTTTGCCTTTCCGTTGCTAATATAAAAGCAAACGCTATACTTTTTCGCAAACCGTTTACTTTCTTTGTTTAACAGGTCTATATAATAACGTATTAGATACTAATGAAGACAGAGAAGAATGTGAGCGCCACCTGTCCACTTCTAACACTGATCGGCCAAAGCCGATATATCGGTCGGCCACTAGTCACGAAGCTCAGTGCAAGTAGTCCATCATCTGTTAATGTGTGCATCTTCTCACGTGTCCCTCAAACTCTTTCACCACAGCTTGGCATCGGCCAGTTTCCTCCCCAAGTATTTCAGCTCCAAATGGAGTTTCTCCAAGTTCCAGGTCCCGTCCGGGTCGCCCTGCGTCTGTGCCTTTGGAACAGAACCCAATGCTGTTATCGGTAGGGTGCCGCTCGTCTGTGCTGTTGAACGTGTGTGTTGTGAATCAGTTAATGATCGCTCTCATCTGTTCTGTTCATTCCCTCCTCCAGCGATTTGCTCAGATGGCAGCTACTACAAGTTTCTGTTCAACCAGAAGGGCGAGTGTTCGCGGGACGTGTACGCGCAGTTCCTGGAGATGACCGACGAGAAGATCTGAGCGCAGACACTACTTGACTTTAGCAGATGGCTTCCTCCGAGTCTGAGGATGTTAGAGACTCCGGTGGCATTCAGACTGTCCGGAGACGACGTGACACGGACGAGGAGGACAGACCAAACGAAACTCTAATTCTCTCTCGACTCAAACCACAGAAGGCGAGAGATGACTGAAAAACTGTGACCGCAGAATTGGCGTTCTGTGGGGTGACGAGGGAAATCGTATTTTTTTGAAAGGACAACATTTTTTAAACTGTCTTCCATGGGATTTTTAAGCGTGGATGTCCGTGGCTAGGCAGAGATCCTCTCGTCCACTAACCCTTCACGTCTACTCCACTCACACTATGTGTTTGTTAGTGTTAGATATTGTTTCTCTTGCTGTAAGAACAACAGATTAAAATCACATAACTACATATTATATAGACTAGTACAACAAAACAGACATTTATGGTGTAAATGTGTGCTCCTCATTTCATGTAATGCAATGTTTTTCTTTGGCTTTAAGGAAATCAAATGAATATTAAACCAGAGTAAGGGTTAGACTTCACACAAGAGATCATATTAATCCACATTTACACTTCATTCTTTAAAATAAACTGATAAATAAACCTGTTCTCTTCCCAAACGAATGGAGAATTACTGAATGTGAGCAGCGGTTTGGCTGTAAACTCTCGATCGAGCAGCGCATGTCGTGTTTCTCTGACGCCAGGCTCGTCTCCTGAACAGTGTTTTTAAGTTTGTCTGTCTTCATTCTTATAACTGTTCTTTGAAATCTATCTATAAGCTATTTTGTTACTCATTTGATGCTTTTGTCTTTGATAACGTGCAAGTGAAGCGCAGAATTTCATGAAGATGATGATGTAAGATGATGCGCACAGAATTAAGTATCATATGACAAATTAAAGATGATTGTAAACATCCAGAATGCCAGTTCTTTGATTGATCACATGATGTCCATCAGATGAGTGTGTCCAGGGTTAGGTGCAGTCTGAGGTGAAGATGGTGTGGTCATCTCTAGGGTTAAAGGTGAAGATGGTGTGTTTAACTCTAGTCTCTGCAGAAGCACACATCATGAGGAAGGCAGACTCACTGTAATGCTGTTATGGAAACATAATTACAACACACAATCATTGCCATGGCCACCACAGTCATGTGGAGATGAGTGGATTATATCATCTCTTTGGTAAAACCAGCAGTGCGGTCTTAAGCGTGTTATTTTGTGCGTTGGATGTCCGAGATCTGTGGCATCTCTTACAAACACACTAATGACATGCGTGTCAGCAGCTCACAGTGCAACCAACCGCCGCCGCCACACGCGCGCTCGTCTCACTGCTGATTGGTGGATCACATTTTTCTTTTCGAGAGCTGGAGAGCTATTGGTGGCGGCCGCTGTCAGTCATCCTAGCCCCGCCTCCTCGGTTTGTTTGGTAGAGTTGACCCGTTTCTCATTCTCTCTGTCGCGGCTGTGGGCTGGAGCCGCTGTCCCCGGGCTGGCACGTTCCTTCGGGTTTATTTATCATCCTTTGATTCGATCCCCCCACTAAATTTTACAACCGGGCCTCCCGACCGACAAACGGCCGTCTGCTCCTTCATTTTACAGTGTCAAATTCCCGTCAAGAGATATAAAAAAGATGGCGGTGAGCGGGATGTCAGGCTCGGTTGTCGCCCGGCTCGAGGGCCGAGAGTTCGAGTATCTGATGAAGAAGCGCTCGGTCACCATCGGGCGGAACTCGTCGCAGGGCTCGGTGGACGTCAGCATGGGCCACTCGAGCTTCATCTCACGGCGGCACCTCGAGATCTTCTCCGCCGGCGAGGATGGCACGGGAAGCGGAGATTTCTACCTTCGATGCCTCGGCAAAAACGGGGTGTTCGTGGACGGGGTGTTCCAGAGGCGAGGGGCGCCCCCGCTGCAGCTGCCCCGCATGTAAGCGCGCGTCTGTCGGGCGGTAGGGACCGGGAGTGCGCGCTCGGCGACGCTCGCGGTGTTTGTTGTGTTTCAGCACGTGTTGATTATGACAAGCGCGTCTCGTGCTCAGTCTGTACACAAACCCTGACCCTGATCACCATCGGCTCTCTAATAGTGCTGTTATCTGAAGATCCACTGCTCATTCAGTCCCGATGACTTTCTGACTGACCCACTCAATCAATGACACAGATTGATGTCATTCATATGTTTATGCACACTAATGAACATGTTGTTTATATCTAATGTAATCACACTTTACTCACGCCATATTTTGTCCTCGCATTGAATGGCATTTTGTACATACATGGAGGCAGGATATGCAATGTGTTCAGGTTTATTATTCTATTCATTGGTTCAGAGGATCTGTATTCGATAAGATCATAAAGATGGAGTTATTAGTTTATAGCAGAAGTGTTTCTGACATGAGAGAGAGAGCCAGGGCTCAGAGATCAGGCCGATCTGGGGTCCACACACACACACACACACACACACCGGCTCTTCTGTCTCTGTTTGTTTATCATCATCTCTGTTTGATTTACATGGATATCAGTTTTCTGAATGCCACTTGATTACGTGTGTAACGTTGAACTCGCTTGTTTCCTGTTTTATAGGTGCACTTTCCGGTTTCCCAGCACAAATATCAAAATCACATTCACGGCCCTGTCCAGCGACCGGAGAGAGCGCAGGAACCCGGAGTCTCCGGTGAAAGCGGTTCAAGCCCAGATCTCACCGCTGACCATCAACATTCCCGACAACATCGCCCACCTGATGAGTCCGCTCCCGTCTCCCACCGGCACCATCAGGTCAGCGCTTGACCTCTGCCCTCTGTTGGGGTGTTTTTAAAGCACAGATTTAAAGCTTTGTCATTTTTCCTCAGCGCTGCCAACTCCTGTCCGTCAAGTCCACGAGGGGCGGGGCTTTCCAGCTACAAAATGGGCCGCGGCCTCACAGCGGATCTCATCAATGAAAACTCCCAATCCGAGAACGACAAGGAAGCGTCCGGAGGAGACAGTCCGAAAGTACGAGGCGTTTTAATGATCTCTCGTCCATCAGTGCATTCCTGACTTACAGTGACGTGTTACAGTTCTTCTTCTTCTTCTTCTTCTTCTTGTCTTTCACAGGACGACTCCAAGCCTCCGTACTCGTACGCACAGCTCATTGTTCAGGCCATCACGATGGCACCAGACAAGCAACTCACACTGAATGGGATATACACACACATTACTAAGAATTACCCGTATTACAGGACGGCAGACAAGGGCTGGCAGGTGAGCGGTGTGTGTGTGTTTCAGAGCTGGTCCATGTGTCGGTGGGCTCTTGTGTGTGTGTGTGTGTGTGTGTTTCAGAGCCGGTCCATGTGTCCGTGGGCTCTTCTGTGTGTGTGTGTTTCAGAGCTGGTCCATGTGTCGGTGGGCTCTTGTGTGTCTGTGTGTGTGTGTGTGTGTGTGTGTGTTTCAAAGCCGGTCCATGTGTCCGTGGGCTCTTGTGTGTCTGTGTGTGTGTCTGTGTGTGTGTGTGTGTGTGTGTGTGTGTGTGTGTTTCAAAGCCGGTCCATGTGTCCGTGGGCTCTTCTGTGTGTGTGTTTCAGAGCCTGTCCATGGGCTCTTGTGTGTGTGTGTGTTTCAAAGCCGGTCCATGTGTCCGTGGGCTCTTCTGTGTGAGTGTGTGTGTGTGTTTCAGAGCCGGTCCATGTGTCCGTGTGTGTGTGTGTGTGTGTGTGTTTCAGAGCCGGTCCATGTGTCCATGGGCTCGTGTGTGTGTGTGTGTGTGTGTGTTTCAAAGCCGGTCCATGGGTCCATGTGTCTGTGGGCTCTTGTGTGTGTGTGTGTTTCAGAGCCGGTCCATGTGTCCGTGGGCTCTTGTGTGTGTGTTTCAAAGCCGGGCCATGTGTCCGTGGGCTCTTCTGTGTGTGTGTGTGTGTGTGTGTGTGTGTTTCAGAGCTGGTCCATGTGTCGGTGGGCTCTTGTTTGTGTGTGTGTGTGTGTGTGTGTGTGTGTGTTTCAAAGCCGGTCCATGTGTCCGTGGGCTCTTGTGTGTGTGTTTCAAAGCCGGGCCATGTGTCCGTGGGCTCTTCTGTGTGTGTGTGTGTGTGTGTGTGTGTTTCAGAGCTGGTCCATGTGTCGGTGGGCTCTTGTTTGTGTTTGTGTTTGTGTGTGTGTGTGTGTG